>NC_069432.1:1658513-1690193 GCF_026875155.1 Cherax quadricarinatus
CAGTAATAAACACCAGGACCCCCAAGCTTGATAAAAACCCTCCAACTCAGGGCGAGTTTTTTAAATCTCTGCCCAAAAAATTCAATTTAAACCAGCAAATAATAGGCCAAAAAAACTGGAGAATAAAAAAGCCCCTCATTTTTCACTAACAATGGGAAATCTGATAAAAAATATCCCAAATCAAAAACAATATATCGGGATCAAAAACAAAATTAAAGGTACAGTAAAGTATGCGGGGAAACCCCCAACCGACAAAATGGAATTATTTTCCCCGAGGGGCTTTTCCCCAAAAATTTCAACTTCAGTAAAAAAAAACATAAAGTGGGACCAAGAAAAACCAAGCCCAAACCGATATAAGGGGGAAGAAATACAAGCAACACAGACCCCAACTTAATGCCTAGAACAGTTTAAATCGTGGCACTCAAAGTATGCACAAGGTTTAAATTCCCCTCAAAGGGAAAAAGGAGGAGTAGATGAAAAAACAGAAAGAACAGGGCCCCTTTTTACAGGCGAGGGAAAAAGGGAATAACAAGCGGCAAAAAGAGGTCAATAAAATCTGAAATGCGTGGGGGAACACTGGTCAGAGAAATAGCAAGCATCGAACTTAAGCTAAAAAAAATCCTTTGGGGAGTCGGGAATCGGGGAAGAACTAAAACCAAAAAATAAAAACCAAAAGAAACCCAAAGTATTTCTTCTCCTATCCCAAAATTTCAAAATGGAAAAAACGTCCGAAATTGGGCCCCAACTTAAACAAAAAGGGTCCTACACAGATGACAGAAAGGAAATGAGTGAGCACTCAAGTCCCAATATGACTCAGTTTTTAGCAAGCCGCAAACCAACTGAGAGTCGAAATAAAAATGAATTTTTTATGAGAGAGCCAAAAAATTTTTGATTAACACAAGCCTATCCGTTTGTTATCCTGACCCCAAATGCTTCGAACAGGCGTAAATGACATCCCCCTGCACTTGCCCCAGGGGCCAGACTCATGGAACTCGTGTTCATCAAGAACTGCAAGAAGCCCCTATCACGACCCTTTTTTCCACCCCAATGGAGGGGGAGCATGGACAGGGGGGGTGCCCCACATTACTAAAAACAAGCATAGCCCCACCCAAAAAGGGGGGGCTTTTAAAGCAACAGCAAAGAACACGGGACCAAAGCACAAAACACCCATTCAAAAAAATCTTTTAAAGGATCCTAAAAAAGAAAAAATCCCACGAATCTAAAAACCCTTCAGTTACACAACCCAGGGAACAGGGTTTTGAACGGCCCGTCCTGTCTGTCTAAAACTATTGGCCCATTTACGACAAGGTCCTAAATGCACTAGAAGCCCAAAAGAAGAGAGGGTAATATATAAAGACTTTCCCAAAAGCTTCGACAATTTGGGGACCAGGGCGTAATAGCGCACAAAATGGGGCAAAAGGAATAACAGGAAAAGTCGGTCGATGGATCTAAAAATTTCCTCATAACAGAACACAGAGAGTAGTGTCAACAAGTAAAGCCCCGAGGGGGCCTTGGGTAAAAAGGGTTTGTTCCAAAAGGGCCCACAGTACTCGCCCCCATTCTTGTTCCTCACCCTTTAAATATCCGAAAAAGAAAAAGGATGCCCACCCCACAGCCCCGGGTGCCCTTCCCTTTTGGGCAGTTTGACCCCCGAATCTGCTTTGACAGTGTCTTCCAAAGGGGCGGGAACCCCGGGCAAAGCTCCAGCAGACATAAAACCAAATCTTTCAGTGGGCTGCGGGAAAAACAATATAAATTTTTAAACGATGAAAAAAAATTTTAAATTACTCAGATATGGTAAACTGAGGAAATTAAATCTTCCCAGAGTACAAAAAATTCTGGCCACAAAAAGGGCGAAACACCAACGTCAAAGGGACCGGGGAGTGATCATGCGGAGGATCTCCCCTTAAAGGGGCCCATAACATTGTATCAATCGCATCTGCTAAAAAAAATAAAGGGGTGGATAATGAAAACCCTTCCCAAAACAAGGGGGGGCCCAAACCCATGAGGACACCTTCAGGTCACTTTTTCCATCTAGGCTGGAATATTGCTGCCACTAACAGCCCCCTTCAAGGCAGGTGAAATTGCCAACCAAAAAATTACAGAGAACTTTCACGGCGTGCATAACGGAGAAAAAAACACCTCAATTATTGGGAGCGCTTTGGGGTTTTCCTAAACCTGAAATTCCCTGGAACGCGGAGGGAGAGATAAAAGATTATAACACCTGGAAAACCCCTAGGGGGACTAGTACCGAACTTGCACCCGAAAATCCCCTAAATACGAAACAAAAGACTTGGCGGGACGATGCACCACCCCCCCAATAAAAAGCGGGTTTGTCACTAGCACGTTAAAGACCATAAAAATAAGGGGTCAGGGGCCCGAGACTGTTCAACTTTCCTCCCACACACAAAGGGGGGTTACCAACAGACCCCTGGCAGTCTTCAAGGGTGGCACTGGACAAGCACCCAAAGGGGGGTTCCGGACAGCCGGGCTGTACTCGGGTGTTGGGTTTTCGTGCAGCCAGCAGCAAAAAAGCCCCGGTTTTTCAGGCTCTGATCCACCAGGGGGCCTTGTCCAGACCGGGCCCCCGGGGGGGGTTGACCCCCGGGAAATCTCTTTCCCGGTAAACTCCCCGGTAAACCAGACCACCGGGGCCCCACCGAAGTAGGTACTGGGAAAACACATACATCCGGTTCCCTTTTATTTTTTAAACCCTTTTTTATGCAAAGGGGATAAACAAAAGGGCCCTATAAAACCCGTCCATCAGGTAGGGGCAGTTTGTGCTGCCCTTCCCCAATTTGTATTTAAAAAAATTGTCTCCAGCAAGCTCACAATTTTTAGCACGTAAAGTTAATTTATGCCTAGTAAACTTTTTACAATAATCATATATAGTGTAATTTATTTAAATTTTTCTAAGATAACCCCAAATTAGACAAAGTAAAAATCTGAAATGTAAAAACCCGCAAATTGGGACTGGTTTTGTAGGAATAAAATTAAATTAAAAAATAAACACAGATCTGAGAATCGAAATTTGGGCACATATTTTTTTTTTTTTTTCGCCCAAAATTCTCCCGGCCCCGGGGCTTTTTTCCCAAATAGTGGTGACCCGGGGCCCGACTCCCTATCGGGGGGGAAATTTGGGCAATAGTAAAGGGGCCCAAAGAGAGGTGGGGCGGGGGGGCCGGGCAGGAAAATTATGCCTACCCAGCAAAACACAATTTCAGGGTCAAGAGCACTGCAGGGGTTGGTGTGTTACTTGATAAGAAATTAGCAAGGGTTTTGGAAAAGGGTAACAGACGGAGAGAAAAATCCTGCAATCCACAAATTTCAATTTTTTTTCCCCCATCCCGGAAAAAAAAAATCTTTTAATGTGGGAAATTTAACAAATTTTATTAAAAAAACAAATGTTTAACAAAAATGGTAAATAAATCCATGTTATGTAATCCATGTTTTAAAATATTTCAGGTTGGCCCCCCTAATCCGGCATTTTTCATCACCAAAACCCGGGAGGGGGGTTTGGGCCCTCACTAATCTGGGAAAGGGTTTGGGCCCTCAGTAAACTGGCAGATTGGCCAAACAATTATCCCCGCCCGGGTTTGGGCCCTCTCATCCGGCAGAAAAGGCCACACTAATCTGGCAGGGTTTGGGCCCTCAGAATCCGGCCCGATTGGCCATCACTGATCCGGCAGGTTTTGGGCCCTCACTAAACCCGGGAGATTGGCCACAGTAAAACCCGGGATGTTGGCCAATTTAGTAATGGGAAATAATTTTGGGTACATAATTTTAAAAATTTTATCCCCTCATACAAAATCAGTCATTTTTATGGAAATCAAATTTCATCTTTTCACTGACTCAGAAAATTTTGCCCGATGCTTGTAATCCACAGCAACAAGCCAGTGGAGGAGAAAACAGTGAAAAAAATGATTAAAAACATTAAAAGTTTTATTTTAGGTTAATATAGACATTTTCATTAATCAGATATTTTCAAAAATATATAAGGAAAAAAATGTTTTCATAGCACAAAAACATGTTAAAGTTTTTTGTGATGTTTTTCATAATAAAACACTCTTGGGCACATTAAATGTCTTATTTTAGGTTAATATGACATTTTTATTAATAACCCATGAAATTTTCTTCAAAATTTCGTAAAAACCGTGTTATATAACTTATAAACATGCAATGTTTATATGCTGTTGAGGGGTAACAAAAACAAGGAACTTGAATGCATATTATATATAATATTAATAACAAATAAAACAGCTTGCAGCATCATTGTTATCATGTATGTACATATATTACTATATTACTTAGAATAAACCGAAGTTGCAGTTTGTTTTTGTTTCTGCAGGCAACATACAGTTCCTACATAACTTTGATTGCACATTCAACAGACTGATTATTTCTTGGTATATTGAGTGTGGACGGCTCCTATTTTCAGTGATTTTTCAATGTGTTCAGTGCTTTTTTGTAAGGTTACAATATTTCTGACACATTCTTCAGGTCATTTTTATAAGTCATTTGATCAGTAAATCAATAATATGCCCAAATGAATCTGCATATCTTCTAAGTCTTCCGTCTTGTAGGTATAAGAATGAATGCAAGAATAGCTAGAATGGCTCTTGAATACAAGCTTGCATTACTGATGTTTGGAATTTTCTGAAAGTTAATCAAAGGAAAGTGCCCTTTTTCTTCAAAGAATATAAAGACTTGTGTTAGATGGAACAAAAACTTCTTATCATATCTCCATCCTGATTTATGGAGGATCTCTTATGTTCCATTAGCAAACTGTGCCTTTAGTTCCTCATAATTCTTCACCAGTTGGGATACAAATGGATATTCGATGTTTGGAGATCTGGTTTTTGAACCAAGATTTTTATCCATTACCAAACTTTGTTAATGTTTGTTGTATCAACAATGATCATATTTATTGCTTCCAGAAGTTGTATTCATCAATAACTTTTGCCATTCCTTCAGCAATAGTTTCAGTCTTGCCATCTTTCAAATGTAGTGGATCAAGTTTTACTTCAGATCTTTCATTTTTAAGTACTAATACCAGATACTCATTTTCCTCATTGTGTTTTCCATCGAAATGTAAAGACCATTCTTCCATTTGTAACTTTTCAGGTATGATATATGAACCGTGCTCCATGTAACAGAGACAGGAAGGACAGATAGAGGGTGTGCCTCCCAGGAGCTGGTGTTGGTGACATAGTCAGCAGGTTGGATAATATTATGTCAGGTAATGGGAACAAGCCCATTATCTGTCTTAGTGCTGGTGAAAATGACATTGGGAAGGGCAGGAGACAGGAGCTGCTGGATAAGTACAGATCAGCCACAGAGGTAGCCAGGCCTAAGGGAGGGATCCCAATCATATGTAGCATCTTGCCTAGAAGGGGAGTGTGCAATGAATGGATGTCTAGGGCAATTGGTATAAATTGCTGGCTAGATATGTACTGCAAGGAACATGCAATCCCTTTCATTGATAACTGAGACAAATTCTATGGCAAATGTGATATGTATGCAAGGGTTCATCTCTCTGGGGCTGGAGTGGTTGCATTAGCCAGTTCGATTGAGGGGGTAATTGATGACTTGTCTAGGACTTTAAACTGATAGATTATTGAGGTATTGGTGTTTGTGGGAAACAATCAGGCTGCAGTATTAGAGTTGGAAACAGCAGATATTACCGGGATACCTAAGGGATATGTTTAAAAGACAATATTCAAAATAAAGTTGCTAGTAAAGGCAAAGCAATTGATCAACAAAGAGAGATAGTAGAGGGCAACGAATGACTAGCTCCCTCTAGGTTTAGTATACAAATAGAAGGAGTCTAAGAAATAAGAGAGATGAGCTAAAATTGCTTGCAAGTGCATATAATATAGATATTATTGCTATAACAGAGACATGGTTCAACCTGAAAAATGGAATGCAACATACACGGTTATAAACTATTCCATACTGATAGGGTCAACAGGAAGGGTGGTGGAGTGGCGATGTATGTCAGAGGTAATTTAAATTTTTGTCTTAGACATGATATAAGATAAGAAATATCGGACAAAGAATCTGTTTAGCTACAGTTTCTCGAGGGTCGTGACAAATTAGTTTTGGGTGTGATTTATAGGGCCCCAAACCTTGATCGGGAGTGCAGTAAACTGTTATGGGACGAAATTCATAAGGCGTCTAGATATGAAAATGTTTTGTTAATGGGATATTTTAACTTTAGGCAAACTGATTGGAGCAATGTGACAGGAAATCTTGAGTTCAGTGACTTTCTTGACACAGTTCAGTATTGCTTTTTAAAACAGTTTGTAACAGAACCAACTAGTGGAAACAATCTGCTTGACTTGGTTCTTGCAAACAAAGAATCATTAATTAATAACCTTGAGGTTAATGATGAACTTGAGGAAAGTGATCACAAATCACTTAGTTTCAATATATCATAGAATTACCCAGATAACTGCAACCAAATCTCTGTCCCAGACTTTCGTTTGGCCAATTTCATGGGACTCGGAAATTACCTGGGTAGGGTAAATTGCGATGACCTGACTATGAGTCAGGTAGGTTGCCTTTTTGTTAGTCTAATATCTTTATTATGCACCCCATACCCATCCTGTGGGCGGTAGTCAAAAGATTACAGAGGTACATAATGAGTTCAGAGACTGGGCCCCAAAGTTATGATAGCTGAACTAGTTACAATGGTAATGAACTCCAGGTTGATCTGGTCACAATCATGGCAAGTTACAAAGGTAATGAATCATCTACATTCCTATACATGATTACAATCATGAACAAATTACAAAGTAATGAGCAGAAGGTGATCGTGGATGCCAATATGGCACTAGATCTAGCTGCCCAGACAAGTTTTGTTCTGAGTAGGGAAATTAGATCTAACATAAGTGATCCCAAATGGATGAACAATAGATTGGTCAAAAGAGGGGATAGGCAGTTAAGAAATCAGTATATTCAATTAAAGAGAGAAATAAAAAAGGAATAAGAAAAGCAAAAAAGGATTATGAGACTAAGGTCGAAAGGGATTAGTAGACTAACCCGAAAGGGTTCTTTCAGGTATACAGAAGGAAGATTAGGGACAAGATAGGCCCACTTAAGAGTAACTCAGGTCATGTGTGAAATTTTCAATATTTACTTCCTCTCAGTTTTTACCCAGAAAAATACTAGCGAAATTCCAGAAATAATAGATTATGTAGGACAGGACGATAAACTATGTACGATTGCGGTAACTAGTGATATGGTCCTCAGACAAATAGAGAAATTAAAACCTAACAAATCCCCAGACCCTGATGAACTATTTGCAATGGTGTTAAAGGAATATAAAGAGGAACTTAGCATACCTTTGGCTAATCTTTTCAATATATCACTACAAACTGGCATAGTGCTTGATAAGTGGAAAATGGCAAATGTAATACCTATTTACAAGGCAGGTGACAGGTCCTTGGCTTCGAACTATAGACCAATAAGCCTTATCGCCATAGTGGGAAAATTTATGGAATCAATAATTGCCGAAGCAAATCGTAGCCATCTTGAGAGGCATAAACTGACTAATGAATCTCAACACGGTTTTACAAAGGGGCGTTCCTGTCTTGCGAATTTACTAACTTTTTTCCACTAAGGTAATTGAGGAGGTAGATCATGGTAGTGAATTTGATATTGTGTATAAGGATTTCAGTAAGGCTTTCAATAGAGTTCCACATCAAAGACTATTGAGGAAACTTAGGCACACGGAATAGGCGGAGAATTTTTTTCCTGGGTAGAGGCATGGTTGACAAATAGGCAGCATGGAGTTTGCATAAATGGGGAAAAATCAGAATGGGGGCACGTCACAAGCGGTGTTCCACAGGGGTCAATGTTGGGCCCATTGTTGTTCACAATTTACATAAACGACATAGATGAGGGAATAAATAGGGACATAAGCAAATTTGCTTATGACACCAAAATAGGCCGTCCAATTCATTCTAACGAGGACAATAGAGAACTCCAGGATGATTTGAATAGACTGATGCAATGGTCGGAGAAGTGGCATATGCGGTTTAATATAGACAAATGCAGAGTTCTAAATGTAGGACAGGAAAATAACCATGCGACATATAAACTAAATAATGTAGATCTTAATACTACTGATTGCAAAAAGGATTTAGGAGTTCTGGTTAGAAGTAACCTAAAACCAAGACAACAGTGCATTAGTGTTCACAAAAAAGCTAACAGAATCCTTAGGTTCATATGTAGAAGTATAAATAATAGATGTCCTCAGGTCGTTCTTCAATTTTATATATCCTTTATTAGGCCTCATTTATATTATGCTGCACAGTTCTAGTCACCGTATTACATAATGGATATAAATGCTCTGGAAAGCGTACAGAGAAGGATGACAAAGTTGATCCCATGTATCAGAAACCTTCCCTATGAGGATAGATTCAGGGCCCTGAATCTGCACTCTCTAGAAAGGCGTAGAATTACGGGAGAAGTGGATATGATCGAGGTGTATAAATGGAAAACAGGAATAAATAAAGGGGATGTAAATAGTGTGCTGAAAATTTCCAGCAAAGACAGTACTCGCAGCAATGGTTTCAAGCTGGAAAAATTCAGATTCAGGAAAGATATAGGAAAGCACTGGTTTGGTAATAGATTTGTGGATGAGTGGACCAAACTCCCCAGTACAGTTATAGAGACTAAAACGTTGTGTAGTTTTAAAAATAGGTTAGATAAATAAATGAGTGGGTGTGGGTGGGTGTGAGTTGGACCTGACTAGCCTGTGCTACTATGTCTGATGCCATGCTCCTTCCTTAAGTGGAAGTGACCTGACTAGGTGGGTCATTGGGCTATGCCGGAGGGTAACATGGACCTGCTTCACATAGGTCAGTAGGCCTGCTGCAGTGTTTCTTCTTTCTTATTTTCTTAACTAGTAATTTTATGAGTTGTTTCTTATGATATGTAATGTAAAGACATGGTGATTCATATTTTTCACTAATCTGAGTTGCCAATTAGTACTTTCCTGAGTTGCTACTTATGAGTAGTAACCCAGATATATGATGATTCTTACTTTTTATTTAGGGGTGACCTTTTCTGAAAACTGAGAAGAATTAGGGACTCCTTCAATGTTTTTAAACAAAACTTTATCGATTTATGACACAGAGATGTTTTATTTGAAAAAAAAAATAAAATGTTATAACCCTAATATATATATATATATATATATATATATATATATATATATATATATATATATATATAATATATATTATATATATATATATAAACCCTGATCTCTGGCCCAAGGAGACTCGAACCCACGAACCTTGGAACAAGGTACGCAGTGCTATACCATTCTCACCACAATGGACAATACCTTGGCGCCTAGCACAATGCTAGACGTTGATCCAAGGCAGCCAGCTTTCAGGGAGAAGGTTTACAGCTTTCATCTCATCCCCTGCACGCATCAGCCTTACTATAGATTTTAACAATGCAAGGAATTTGCAAAAGCAGGCGAAATATACACAAACACTGATCTCTGGCCGAAGGAAACTCGTACCTACGAACCTTGGAACAAGGTACGCAGTGCTATACCATTCTCACCACAATGGACAATACCTTGGCACCTAGCACAATGCTAAGCCAGAGATCAGTGTTTGTGTATATTTCGCCTGCTAGTAACCCCTTTTCCTATAATAATTACTGAAAAGAATAGGAAGAAGAAAATTGTCAAAGTGGGAAGTCTGAATGTGCGCGGATGTTGTGCGAATGATAAGAAAGAGATGATTGTGGATATTATAAATGAGAAGAAGCTGGATGTCCTGGCTTTAAGTGAAACAAAGCTGAAGGGGGTGGGTGAGTTTCATTGGGGAGGAATAAATGAGATTAGGTCAGGGGTTTCACATAGAATTAGAGCTAAAGAAGGAGCAGCAATAATTTTGAAGGATAAGCTATGGCAAGAAAAGAGGGAGTATAAATGTATTAATTCAAGGATTATGTGGAGTAAAATAAAGGGTGGATGTGAAAAGTGGGTTATAGTAAGCGTATATGCACCTGGAGAAGAGAGAAGTGTAGAGGAGAGAGAGAGATTTTGGAAAATGTTGAGTGAATGCATGGGGAGTTTTGAACCAAGTGTGCGAGTACTTGTGGTTGGGGATTTTAATGCTAAAGTGGTAAAAATGTTGTGGAGGGAGCAGTAGGTAAATTTGGGGTGCCAGTGGTAAATGAAAATGGGGAGCCTTTAATTGAGCTATGTGTAGAAAGAGGTTTGGTAATAAGTAATAGATATTTTATGAAAAAGAGGATAAATAAATATACAAGGTATGATATAGCACGTATGAAAGTAGTTTGTTAGATTGTGTATTGGTGGATAAAGGTTGATGGGTAGCTCCAGGATGTACACGTTTACAAAGGGGCAACTGATATATCGGATCAATATTTAGTTGTAGCTACAGTCAGAGTAGGAGGTAGATGGGACAAGAGGAAAATGGCAACAACAAGTAAGAGAGAGGTGAAAGTGTATAAAATAAGGGAGGAGGAAGTTCGGGTGAAATATAAGCAACTATTGGCAGAAAGGTGGGCTGGTGCAAGTATGAGTAGAGTGGGGTTGAAGAGGGTTGGAATAGTTTTAAAAATGCAGTATCAGAATGTGGGGCAGACGCTTGTGGTTATAGGAGGGTGGGTGCAGGAGGAAAGTGGAGTGATTGGTGGAATGATGAAGTAAAGGGTGTGATAAAAAAGAAAAAGGCAGCTGATGAGAGGTTTTTACAAAACAGAAGTGTTATAAAAAGAGTAGAGTATATGTATAGTAAAAGAAAGGTGAAGAGAGTGGTGAGAGAGTGCAAAAGGAGAGCAGATGATAGAGTGGGAGAGGCACTGTCAAGAAATTTTAATGAAAATAAGAAAAAAAATTGGAGTGAGTTAAACAAGTTAAGAAAGCCTATGGAACGAATGGAATTGTCAGTTAAAAACAGAGTAGGGGAGTTAGTAGATGGGGAGAGGGAGGTATTAGGTAGATGGCGAGAATATTTTGAGGAACTTTTAAATGTCGACGAAGAAAGGGAGGCGGTAATTTCATGCACTGGACAGAGAGGTATACTATCTTTTAGGAATGAAGACGAGCAGGATGTGAATGTTGGACAGGTGCTTGAGGCATTACGTCAAATGAAAGTGGGTAAAGCAGCTGGAACTGATGGGATCATGACAGAAATGTTAAAAGCAGGGGGGGATATAGTGTTGGAGTGGTTGGTATTTTTGTTTAATAAATGTGTGAAAGAGGGGAAGGTACCTAGGGAATGGCGGACAGCATGTATAGTCCCTTAATATAAAGGGAAGGGGGACAAAAGAGATTGTAAAAATTATAGAGGAATAAGTTTACTGAGTATACCAGGAAAAGTATACAGTAGGGTTGTTATTGAAAGAATTAGAGGTAAGACAGAATGTAGGATTGAAGATGAGCAAGGAGGTTTTAGAGTGGGTAGGGGATGTGTAGATAAGGGGTTTACATTGAAGCATATATGTGAACAGTATTTAGATAAAGGTAAGGAAATTTTTATTGCATTTATGGATTTAGAAAAGGCATAGGGGAGCATTGTGGCAGATGTTGCAAGTATATGGAATATGTGGTAAGTTACTAAATGCTGTAAAGAGCTTTTATGAGGATAGTGAGGCTCAGGTTAGGGAGTGTAGAAGAGAGGGAGACTACTTCCCGGTAAAAGTAGGTCATAGACAAGGATGTGTAATGTCACCATGGTTGTTTAATATATTTATAGATGGGGTTGTAAAAGAAGTAAATGCTAGGATGTTCGGGAGAGGTGTGGGATTAAATTATGGGGAATCAAATACAAAATTGGAATTGACACAGTTACTGTGCTTATGGGAGATTCTAAAGAAAAATTGCAAAGGATAGTGGACGAGTTTTGGAGTGTGTGTAAAGGTAGAAAGTTGAAAGTGAACATAGAAAAGAGTAAGGTGATGAGGGTATCAAATGATTTAGATAAAGAAAAATTAGATATCATATTGGGGAGGAGGAGTATGGAAGAAGTGAATGTTTTCAGATATTTGGGAGTTGACGTGTCAACGGATGGATTTATGAAGAACTAGGTTAATCATGGAACTGATGAACGAAAAAAGGTGAGTGGTGCCTTGAGGTATATGTGGAGACACAAACGTTATCTATGGAGGCAAAGAAGGGAATGTATGAAAGTATAGTAATACCAACACTCTTATATGGGTGTGAAGCTTGGATTGTAAATGCTGCAGCGAGGAGACGGTTGGAGGCAGTGGAGATGTCCTGTCTAAGTTCAACATGTGGTGTAAATATTATGCAGAAAATTCGGAATGTGGAAATTAGGAGAAGGTGTGGAGTTAATAAAGTATTAGTCAGAGGGCTGAAGAGGGGTTGTTGAGGTGGTTTGGTCATTTAGAGCGAATGGATCAAAGTAGAATGACGTGGAGAGCGTATAAATCTGTAGGGGAAGGAAGGCGGGGTAGGAGTCGTCCTCGAAAAGGTTGGAGGGAGGGGGTAAAGGAGGTTTTGTGGGCGAGGGACTTGGACTTCCATCATGCGTGCATGAGCATGTTAGATAGGAGTGAATGGAGACGAATGGTATTTGGGACCTGACGAGCTGTTGGAGTGTAAGCAGGTTAATATTTAGTGAAGGGATTTAGGGGAACCGGTTAGCAGGGTTTGAGTCCTGAAATGGGAAGTAAAATGCCTGCACTTTAAAGGAGAAGTTTCGGATATAGACAGTTTGGAGGGACTTCTAAACTGTCGTATCTGAGCACCTCTGCAAAGACAGTGATTATGTATGAGTGAGGTGAAAGTGAAAATACTTATATGTGTGTATATATATATATATATATATATATATATATATATATATATATATATATATATATATATATATATATATATATATACATATATATAATATATATATATATATATATATATATATATATATATATATATATATATATATAAAATATATATATATATATATATATATATACATATATATATATATATATATATATAAAATATATATATATATATATATATATATATATATATATATATATATATATATATATATATATATATATATATATTCATTATTTTCACTCTGGCCGATTCCCACCAAGGCAGGGTGGCCCGAAAAAGAAAAACTTTCACCATCATTCACTCCATCACTGTCTTGCCAGAAGGGTACTTTACACTACAGTTTTTAAACTGCAACATTAACACCTCTCCTTCAGAGTGCAGGCACTGTACTTCCCATCTCCAGGACTCAAGTCCGGCCTGCCGGTTTCCCTGAATCCCTTCATAAATGTTACGTTGCTCACACTCCAACAGCACGTCAAGTATTAAAAAACATTTGTCTCCATTCACTCCTATCAAACACGCTCACGCATGCCTGCTGGAAGTCCAAGCCCCTCGCACACAAAACCTCCTTTACCCCCTCTCTCCAACCTTTCCTAGGCGACCCCTACCCCCCCTTCCTTCCACTACAGACTGATACACTCTTGAAGTCACTCTGTTTAGCTCCATTCTCTCTACATGTCCGAACCACCTCAACAACTCTTCCTCAGCCCTATGGACAACAGTTTTGGTAATCCCGCACCTCCTCCTAACTTCCAAACTACGAATTCTCTGCATTATATTCACACCACACATTGCCCTCAACATGACATCTCCACTGCCTCCAGCCTTCTCCTCGCTGCAACATTCATCACCCATGCTTCACACCCATGTAAGAGCGTTGGTAAAACTATACTCTCATACATTCCCCTCTTTGCCTCCAAGGATAAAGTTCTTTGTCTCCACAGACTCCTAAGTGCACCACTCACCCTTTTTCCCCTCATCAATTCTATGATTCACCTCATCTTTCATAGACCCATCCGCTGACACGTCCACTCACAAGTATCTGAATACATTCACCTCCTCCATACTCTCTCCCTCCAATCTGATATCCAATCTTTCATCACCTAATCTTTTTGTTATCCTCATAACCTTTACTCTTTCCTGTATTCACTTTTAATTTTTCTTCTTTTGTACACCCTACCAAATTCACCCACCAATCTCTGCAACTTCTCTTCAGTATCTCCCAAGAGCACAGTGTCATCAGCAAAGAGCAACTGTGACAACTCCCAATTTATGTGTGATTCTTTATCTTTTAACTCCACGCCTCTTGCCAAGACCCTCGCATTTACTTCTCTTACAACCCCATCTATAAATATATTAAACAACCACGGTGACATCACACATCCTTGTCTAAGGCCTACTTTTACTGGGAAATAATTTCCCTCTTTCCTACATACTCTAACTTGAGCCTCACTATCCTCGTAAAAATTCTTCACTGCTTTCAGTAACCTACGTCCTACACAATACACCTGCAACATCTGCCACATTGCCCCCCTATCCACCATGTCATACGCCTTTTCCAAATCCATAAATGCCACAAAGACCTCTTTAGCCTTATCTATATACTGTTCACTTATATATTTCCCTGTAAACACCTGGTCCACACACCCCCTACCTTTCCTAAAGCCTCCTTGTTCATCTGCTATCCTATTCTCCGTCTTACTCTTATTTCTTTCAATAATAACTCTCCCATACACTTTACCAGGTATACTCAACAGACTTATCCCCCTATAATTTTTCACTCTCTTTTGTCCCCTTTGCCTTTATACAAAGGAACTATGCATGCTCTCTGCCAATCCCTGGGTACCTTACCCTCTTCCATACATTTATTAAATAATTGAACCAACCACTCCAAAACTATATCCCCACCTGCTTTTAACATTCCTATCTCTATCCCATGAATCCCGGCTGTCTTACCCCCTTTCGTTTTACCTACTGCCTCATGAACTTCCCCCACACTCACAACTGGCTCTTCATCACTCCTACAAGATGTTATTCCTCCTTGCCCTATACACGAAATCACAGCTTCCCTATCTTCATCAACATTTAACAATTCCTCAAAATATTTCCTCCATCTTCCCAATACCTCTAACTCTCCATTTAATAACTCTCCTCTCCTATTTTTAACTGATAAATCCATTTGTTCTCTAGGCTTCCTTAACTTCTTAATCTCACTCCAAAACTTTTTCTTATTTTCAACAAAATTTGTTGATAACATCTCACCCACTCTCTCATTTGCTCTCTTTTTACATTGCTTCACCACTCTCTTAACCTCCTCTTTTTCTCCATATACTCTTCCCTCCTTGCATCACTTCTACTTTGTAAAAACTTCTCATATGCTAACTTTTTCTCCCTTACTACTCTCTTTACATCATCATCATATATATGTATATATATATATATATATATATATATATATATATATATATATATATATATATATATATATATATATATATATATATATTATATATATATATACACTAAGATCACAGTAAACAGGTGATTTCAGAATATGCAAAACAACCACTGTGAAAGAATAGAGAAATTCCAAGCCCTTTCGTTTCCACTCACATTATCAAGGAACAATGAAAGTAATGCATCAAAGGAAGGCATATAAAGGGTCAAGCCCACACCTCACTATCATATCCCACAACAAAGCAACACCTGACTCGCGACTCATAAGAAAGGAAACACCGCAGCAGGCCCACTGGCCCAACTAGACAGGTCCTTCACACAACCCACCAACAAACTATTCTACCCAAGAATTAAGAATTTTAAAATTTATTATTTGTCCAATGTATTATTAAATTCTTCCCATATTCTATTGATTATAAATGGATCTAATTTATATAAACCAAAGGAAATATTCATATTATTGTCAAAACTGCTTTTTATGAAACAAGATTCAATTATATTCCTGTCGACCATGGACTTGCTTGATACAACTTTCTCAACTTTTTGAAAATCAATTGGATGGTTAAAATCTCTCGCATTAATAAATAGAGCATTGGAATCTTGTCCAGTTCTAATGCTATATTTATGTTGTTTTAATCTTAGTTCGAGACTTTTACCAGTTTGACTGTAATAAACTTTATCTCAAATTTTACAAGGAATCTTATAGACACATCCATCAGCATTTTGGGGAATTCCTTATCAATACAACTTTGATATTAAAAGTCTTAAGAAGAGAAGGCATATCAACCAAGTTTTCATGGTAAGGGAGAACCAATATATTTTTAGTTGAATAAGACTGGTTGTCACTTTTTGTATTGTAAAAAGTATTTCTAGCAATTTTAAAAGATTTATCAATTACGTTTCTTGGGTATTTCAAATCATTAGCTACTTCATAAATTTTGGATATTTCCTCATCTATGAACTCTGGACTACAAATACGTAAAGCTCTCAAAAACATTGATGAGAAAACAGAGAGTTTAACTCTATCTTGATGTGAAGAATAATAGTGGACATAGGAACAGTTATTTGTAGGTTTTCTGTAAATTTTAAATATGCTTTATGTTTTAATATGTTTTAATTATTAAGGGTAATAATGAATTCAAGTTTAAAATTTACAGAAAACCTACAAATAACTGTTCCTATGTCCACTATTCTTCTTTTAAACTGTGAGTGAATTTGAACTGTGGGTCATTGAGCAAACGGACGCCCAAAGACCAGTGCGTACGGGCCTTTCCACTTAAGTATGAGTCTAGAAGCTCTTGTCACTTACTGCATAAATATTGCTTAGGGGATATTCCCCTTTGGAATCAGGGAGCTCTGAGGGGCAGTCAGGACCTATACCATCTGAATACTTGCAGAAATTAAGTCTGCACGTGGTGTCTTTAAGGTGAGGAACCAGAGGGGACTAAGAGTTGGTGTGAAGTCAGGAGTGCCAGGTGACATATTCTCCATCAGCAAGTTAGTCCGTTATTCGTGCATGTGGTTAGGAATTTCTTGCAAGATCAGCGGAATATGGAAATGTGTCATATAAGCTACTTGTGAGACTGAGGCAACTAATCTCAGGGGTCTGTGTCAACAGAGCTTGCTAGGGTAAACATCTCACGAGGAGGCAGTCCAAACAAATGTCCACAGTAGTCTTTTGAAACCGAGATGTGGATTAGCTAGTTTAGCAGACAGATTGGTCTTAACTCAGCTGGACCACAGTTACGTACCAGGGATTAACAAAAGTTAGGTTAAGTTAGCTCACAGCTGGGAGAGACTTAAAAGAGTTAGACGAGGCTAAGCCAAATATTCACAGAAGTTTACTATTTGCAGTGATTTACAGGTAGGCCAGATAGGCTAGTTAGCTTGTAAATCCATTTACAGCAGGTTACAGGAAGGCCAGACAAGCTAGATAAGCTTGTGAATTTAATTATTTTCAGTGATTACAAGTAAGCCAGGGTAGGAAACTTGTATATTTAATTATTTACAGTGGATTTGCAAGGCAGCCACAGTTAGGTTAGGCCTCTGCAATATTTACAGCGGTTATAATAGCTAGGTCAGATTTTACCTAGTTAATATTTACAGGGAATCACAAGGCCAGATTCAGGCTATAATTGCAGACTAATTTCAACAATTAAACAAGTTAAGCACAGTTAGACCAAGCTATTTACACACGAGATTATTTACTTACTGTGTGGAAAATTACATTTATCTGGATGTAACTCATAAGGTACATACCAGTAAATGGTAACAAAGATAATTAATATTTATCAAGGTTACACAGACAAGTAGGAATTTGGGACACCTAAGTCACAAAAATGTCCCCCTTCGATACCTACAACTGTCATATCCACAAGTTGCTTTAGACCTGTTAATTACAAATGAAATATGCATCACCACCAGGAATTCTGGTAAATATATAAGTTTGTGGACTGTATATTAAAATTAATAAATGATTATATATATATATATAATATATATATATATATTTTATATATAATATTATATATATATATATATATATATATATATATATATATATATATAATATATATATATATATAATATATATAATAATATGCAAAACAACCACTCTGAAAGAATAGAGAAATTCCAAGCGCTTTCGTGACTACTCACATTATCAAGGAACTATCATAGTTCCTTGATAATGTGAGTAGTCACGAAAGCGCTTGGAATTTCTCTATTCTTTCAGAGTGGTTGTTTTGCATATTTTGAAATCACCTGTTTACTGTGATCTTATTGCATATATATATTATATATATTATATATATATATATATATATATATATATATATATATATATATATATATATATATATATATATAATATATATATATATACATATATATATATAATATATATATATATATATATATATATTATATATATATATATATATATATATATATATATATATACATTTATATAACAGAAGGAGAATATATCTTAACCATAACACTCACCAATTTGATTGGAGATTAAAGTGTCATGTACAGGACCCCCCTTTTGCCTACATTTATGAAAAATTTACTGAGGTTCCTGGAGTTGTCCTGTCCTGTCGCCTGATACTCAGATTATGCTGGAATGCACATCCAACAATTTCGGCTCCTATTTGAGAGGTTTTAAGCCCAATATAACCTCTAGAGCCCGAAAATTCTTCAGATTATTCACTAATGTTTGTGTTGACTAGTTCAAACATGGCGAGTCCCCTCTGCGCAGGCGCAGAGCCTCCCTGTCGGCTCCATTCTCTTCTTTTAAAAATACACTTTTAATCAGGTTTATTTACACAGCATAATATTGGGAAATTATTTTCCACATACTGATTCATAAGTTGAATTTCTGAATTTATTTGTGTTAACGAAATGAATTTTAATCTTGCAAAGATTGCATTTTGTACTGTGTGAATTTCATTGTCATTGGCTCATGTTAATGTGGGAAATTTGTGATTTTCACCAGAGGGTAGCTTAAGTCCTTTAACTGTTTACTGACATTGTACAGGAAATTGCTATGTTAGGCTTTCATAACAACGATATAAATTTCAGTTAGGGTTGAGGGCTGATGGTGTACATTTTAATTCAGAGTCAAGTTAATATATGATAAGGGAAGTCGTTAACCTTGTCCAAGAGCTTAAGGACTCATTTATTCTTACATAATTCTGTATCATGCTGGGAATGGGCTAATTAAAGTACAAATTAGTGTCGCACTCTTAACTAAACCACGACAATGACGGGAAAAAATCAAGTACCAATTGCCTCATCTCTAAGTCAGCTAAAGCGGTCTATGGGAGCCCATAAGGGACGCTTAAGCAAGGCATGTGAGGAGTTGCCAAATTATCAGACAAGATGGGATGTAGATTGTGAGGACCTAGAAAAGTGCCTGAAGCTGTTAGATGAAAGGCTAAAGAACTTTGAGACAGCATATCTCCTTTATGAGATAGAAGCCTATGCTGTAGATGAGTCTGAGGATAATGTCGAGGCAGCTCAGAAGGAATACGATGACTGGAAACTCTGCAAGCAGGTAATGAAAACCTTGAAGGCTGATATGGCAGGGGCAACAAATTACATTTCAGGGAGTACGAGCAGCCACACACCTGTTAATATGTTGCCCAGATTGCCCCAATTAAATTTACCAACGTTTGACGGAACCTTTTACAGAGTATATTGCTTTGAAGGATCAGTTTAAAGCCCAGATAGGTGACAGAAACGATTTGTAGGATGCCGTCAAATTACAGTATTTACGATCACAGCATTAGACTTGGTCTGGCATTACCAGACCACTGACACTAATTACCAACATGCTAAGGATCAATTAAATTACATGTCTGGCAACACTGAGGAGATAAAGGTGGCAATATGGTATTGGTTGTTGGATGTAGAGGCTTGCCAGCACGATCGTCAGAGTTTAGAGAAGTTCTGCATTGAAGTTATGAGTTTGACAAGTAGTCTTAAGGGTTTACACGACTGGGGTAAATCAAAATGATTCGTCAGCCAGGCGATTCAGAGAAAACTGGCTAGCACTATAGTGCACGAAATACATTTAAAACACCGGAAGAGCCGGTTCACGATACAACAGATTTCTGAGGGCCTGGGAGATCTCATGTCTCACCTAAGTATAGGTCACAGGGAGAAATTGCCAACCAAGGGGAAATCTGTCGATCGCCCCAGACGCTCGAGAGATAGATTTAAAGCGCCGTACTAGGGTCGGCACATATTATACCCAGTTTTGGTGTCGTGGTGAGAGTAGAAGTGGAAAAGATCGTTTTTGTTGGTGGGTTTTCAATAGACTTTAAAACGAAGTTCATGGTCAGCTTTGCAGAGAAGAACATCAAGGAAAGGAAGAGTGTTGTCGACTTCTTCTTCAAGTGTGAACTGGATTGAGGGCTCGATCTGGTTGAGCTTGTCTTGGAGAGCTTGAACGTTGAAGCATCTGGGAGTTATGAGGAGAATGTCGTCAACATAACGGAGCCAGGTGTTCCATGTATAGGTTCGCCAGTACGGCACTGAGTGTCGAACCCATGGGTAGTCGAAAAGTCTGCTGAAAGAGGTGATTCTCGAAAGAGAAACACGTAAACCAACATTATTCAACAAGGCGATGAAACGTGCGGGAATAGGAAGATAAAGGGGAACGAAATTTTTCCTGCTCAAGAAGGGTTGTGTTGTAGGTGTTTTGGTGGAAAAGAGAAGTTAGTCAAGGGCTAGAGAGTTTTCTTTTTCTTGAGTTGAGTTGCAAATGCAATTGAGAAAATACCCGAAGATCCCCAGGGATTTTTTTGTACTTGAAAAAGTCCACTGTGTGGGCGAAACGTGTCAAAAAAGGGGATCAATTATACTGCATATGTGTTTATATTTTCTTTTTGTCGGTATTTTATAGCATTTATTTCCTTGTTCAACCTGAGTAGAAATGGACCCTTCCACAGAGAATACCTGGACCTTCCCTCTAAAAGTTAATCACTTCGAAACGATAAAATTTTCTTCGTGACTGCACCAAGAAAGGTGTTACCAAGATCACCCTCCTCAAATTGCAAACATAAACCACCTTTCTCCGCTACAGCTCAACCCCCTTGAAGAGTGTGCAGATGTTTTAAAAATGATACAAAGGAAGCTTTTCCCCAAGCCAAACACTAGTACAGCACTTCGGGCAACATGAACAGCCCTACCCCGAAATCATTCGCAGCAATTTACCACAGCGAATGTTCAACAGAAACAACTCACTGGAAACTACAAACTCCTGCGTAACAGTCACGGGAAAAGTTTGGAAGACCTGAAATTATTCAAAATCTCTCATCTCGCCACCCCCCCACAAAACTGAAGCCCTCACTTACCCTTCAAATTCGCAAAAAGAATTACAAAACCCAAAACAAGCCCTAAAATTTCATCCCCAAAAACTACAGAACAATACTCCGACTTCCAAAAAGATATTTTCAAGGCATCATCTCAGCGGCCATTAAACACGCAGTTTCCCCCAGTCATACCTCGCTTTAATCATTGTACTTAAAGCTTTGCAGAAACACGACCATCAGGTCACCACCGTGAAAAAGGAGGTGGATTGTTATCATGAACACTATGTCACTTTACCCCTTAAACAAGGTCATTAAGAAATATAAACAAGAGGGGCCTAAAACTGATCCTTGTGGAAACCCCTAGTGACTAATCCCCATTCAGATTTGACCCCCCTTAATGGAACTCTATGCTTTTGTTGGGAAGCCATCCTCTATCCACTAAACTTTACCTCCATACCATGACTGCCCTTTCTTAAGAGTCCTTTTGAGTTGCTCTTCGAAGGCTTTATAAAATCCAAAAAAACAAAAACATTTCTTATCACTGTCAAATGCCTCAAAAAAGTTCTATTGAAAACGTCAGTAAATTTGTCAGGGAAACGACCTCTTGTGAACAATGAATTTATTTATCAAGTTATGCTCTTCAAGGTCTTTAATAATGTCCTATAATTGATTCTAATAATTTGCCCCCCATAATGTCGGCTTATTGGGCGGTTTTTTTTTAAGGAAGGCCTTTTCCCCAATTTGAATATAGGAACCACATTTGCCATCTTCCACAACTCTGGGACAACACCGGAAGGGTGGACCCTTAAAAAACTCTCGTATTGGCTGAAAAGCTCCATCTTTTCATTTCTTAAGAACCCTGGAAAACAACTTCCGGGGCCCGGGGGCTTATTTTGCTTCGTTTTCTGTCGTTTTAAAAACCATGTCCCCTCGTGAAGTATATTAGTTTAAATTTTAGTTCATCAGGGGAAATAAATAAATGTTAATTACTGGAAATCTCATTTTCATCTTCCGTGTAAACACTGGCAAAAA
This sequence comes from Cherax quadricarinatus, assembly GCF_026875155.1. Taxonomy (NCBI): domain Eukaryota; kingdom Metazoa; phylum Arthropoda; class Malacostraca; order Decapoda; family Parastacidae; genus Cherax; species Cherax quadricarinatus. The sequence goes on from NC_069432.1 coordinate 1,680,693, forward strand.
AAAGTCGTTAAATAAAAGGGAAAGCATTTCTAGTTCGTTTCCTCGCTGTCCTCCCCAATTTTCAGAGGGCCTATTTTTTTCCCCACCTTTGCCTATACACTTGAAAGAAGCCCTTTGGGTTAGTCTTTTTTATTCATTAAACTCTAATTTATGTCACGTTTTGCCTTTTTTAATCCCCTTTTTTTTCTTTTCATTAACCTGGGGGAAATTTGGCATAAGGTTTAAACCCCTCCTCTTCTGAGCCCTATAAATTCCCCTTCCTCCCTTATGATGCTTTAGCCTCCTGTTAATGAATTTGGGATCGATTTTTTTAGACTTAATTTTCTCTTGGGGAATGTATTAAAATTGGCAAGTGTACATTATTTAAAAAAAAATTTATAAATGCGACCCTCATAATCTAAGTAGATCATCGCAATAAAATCATTAAATAATAACCCCAATCGAGATTTGAAGGTGTTCCCAAGTCCATTATAATCGCAGAACGAAATCAGGGATTTTTTACCTTATTATCATTTTTCTTTTATTCCCAGTTAATGCTAAAAGTGAAAGGATTTGTGATCACTTGCGCCAAGCCCTTTTGTGATCTCCAGATTATTTACAAGTGTTTCCTTTTTTGACAAGACAGGCTAGCAAATTTTTACCCCGGGAGGCTCTGTTACACATGCTTTAGAAAACAATCCTTTTATTACTGATAAAAGTCCCGTCAATCGACTAAGTTAAATCCCCCAAATATCACTTGGTTTTTGTGTCTAAAGCCCCCAAAAATTTCGTCCCCCAAAAAAGTTCCCTCTATCGTGATCCAAGCCTGGAGGTCGGGAATTCACCTTAAAATTTGTTTTTCTTTGGGCCCTTTTACAAACTCTACCGAAAGTTCTGTTACTGTTTTTATCTATTTTTTATCTGTTTTTTTTGCAAATTAAATTTTTTAGAACAGTAAGCAACCCTCCCCCCCTTCCCATTACATCATGCACTGGAAGGGCTTCTACCCTTGGAATATTACACTCAGCAATCATATCCCGCCCTCTTTAAATCATACCAGGTTTCAGTTAATGCAATGACATCAAAGTTTCCAGCACATGCTACCAAACGTAGTTCATTAATCTTATTTTTTGCACTTCGACTGTTAGCATAAAATACCATCATATATTTTTTCTTCTGCACATTTTTCCTGTTCATCTTTGTTTTTACTCAATTTCTGAAATTATCATTACCCAGAGTTACTCCATGACAGTTACTATTAAGATTCTTAATATCAGAGCATATGTCAATATATCCATACTCATTATTTATCATTTCTAAACCCATACCTCTAACTAATCCTAGTTTAAAGTCCTAACAACCCCCTCAACTGAGCTAGCAAGAAAATCCACACCTGCCCTGGACAAATTAATGTCTTCTTGGTCTGAAAAATGGCATATGAAGTTCAATGTGGATAAGTGTAAGGTACTTGCCCTTGGTAATGAAAATAACCCTCGAAGCTATAATCTAGATGAAGTAGAGCTTGATCATACAGAATGTGAAAAAGACTTGGGAGTCATGGTAAGCAGAAATCTAAAGCCAAGACAGCAGTGCCTTAGTGTGCGCAACAAGGCTAACAGATTATTTGGATTTATCTCTAGAAGTATAAGTACAGAAGTCCAAAAGTTATTTTACAGCTCTATACATCACTAGCGAGGCCTCATTTGGATTATGCAACTCAATTTTGGTCTCCTTTCTACAGGATGGATATAGATTCATTGGAAAACATACAGAGAAGAATGACTAAAATGATTTACTGTGTAAGGAATCTCCCGTATGAAGATAGACTTAAAGCCTTAAATCTCCACTCTCTGGAGAGACGTAGAATGAGGGGAGATATTACTGAAGTGTATAAGTGGATAACGGGCATGAACAAAGGAGATATTGGTAAAGTACTGATGGTGTCGAATCAGGTAAGAACCAGAAATAATGGATTTAAGTTAGCCAGTGGCTAACACGACGGTTTTGAGACTCTCTGACCGTGGGTTCAAATCCCGCCCGTGGTATGGTTCGAGCTCACAACTAAGGATGTTAATTATGTAAACTTAGTAAAGTCTTTTTGAATGCTAGAAAATCATGGTGCCTTGACGCCTGAAACAATTAGTATTTGTAAAGGGATGGTCTATAGGACTTCACTCCGTCGTGTGTCCCAACTGCTATTCATAGAAGCATACAAGTAGCTCAGTATCAATTGCCACTTCAATAAACGCCTTAAAACGTTATTGAAGGGGAATGGTCAATTACTTAAACATCTGTCAGCCAGGTACCCAATTCTAGCGTATTATAGACTAATCAAGACTCATAAACCAAGGATTCCAGTCCATCCAATTATAAGTTCAGTAGGCAAGGCAGCATATAACCTATCTGAATGCACATGTCGAAAATAATGTTGACCTTACAAAGTGTCTCTAGAAATTAGATGTTTCACGTGACTTGTGAGTTTTGATGTCACGGCCTTGTTTACCAAAGCCCCTGTCCCTGACTTGCTGACGTACCCTGAAGAATAAGTAGAAAACTTGTCCATACCCTGCACTACGATACAATTATTGAACTTAATAAAACTTGTGTTACAGACTGCAAGTATGTGCTTGAGGGTAAAACTATGCTCAAAACCAAAGCATTGCCATGGAAAAATCTCCTCAGTCTCTTAAGTAGCAATTTATTTATGGAATTCAATGAGACGGGCCCCTTTTGGGCTTCCAGTATGCATTGCTCTTATTATGTCGTCATCCACTACCCCTCTGACTAGTCCTCTCGTCTCCTCAAAAGTCTATTGGTTCTTGATGAGCAGTGCAGCTCCTCCTCCCCCTCTGCTCCCCTTGTCTTTTTTCAGGATCTGATAAACAAATGGGAAGATCGCATCTGTTATTACTTATCTGAGCTTTGTCTCTGTGAATGCTATGATGTCCCGGGATGCATCAGTGATTCTTTCCTGCACTCCCCCCACCTTATTTGTAAATTGCATCCGTTGGGGTACCACACATTCAGCTTACTTTCTAGGACGTGTTCTGTAGGTGGGAAGGGATTGGTGTCCCCGGGGGTGTGGTGGGCAGGCCCTGAAAACTTTAAGAACATAGAAAGGAGGAACACTGAAGGAGGCCTGCTGGCCCATACTAGGCAGGTCCTTTACAATTCATCCCACTAACAAAACATTTGCCCAACCCAATTTTCAATGCCACCCAAGAAATAACTCTGATGTAAAAGCCCCACTCAAATCCCCCCCCTCCCACCATGTACTTATCCAACCAAATTTTGGGAAACCCCCAAAGTCCCAGCCTCAAAAACCCCCAACTAGGTAATGTTCCACTCATCAACACCCTATTTCCAACCAATACTTTCCTATGTCCTTTCAAACTAAATTTTATCTAATTTAAATCCTTACTGCGGGTTCTCTCTTGGAGAGACATCCCAAGACCTTATTAATTCCCCTTTTTTAAAACCCTATTTTCCATTTTAACACTTCGATCAGGTCTCCCCCATTCTTCGTCTAACAATGAATGAATTTAAAGATTTTTTAATCTTTCTTCAAAAGGGAAAGTTTACAAATGCTATTATTAATTTATCATCCTACCTGAATGTTTCAACGAATTTATGCCCAAATTTTGTAATATGGAGACCAAAACTGAGCTGCAAAATCTAGGTGAGGCCTTACAAATGAGTATAAAGCTGCATAGACCTCTGGACTTCTGTTGCTTACACTTCTTATATAAATCCCAGTAATCATTTGCCTTATTACGTACGCTTAGGCATTGCTGTTTTGGGTTTAAGGTTGCTGTCCCCATAACCCCCAATTCCTTTTTGCAATCTGTATGGTAAGTTCACACATTTAACTTATAAGTACTAGGGTTTTGGGGCACCCCCCAAGCTTCAGAACCTTGCATTATTACATTGAATGCATCTCCACTTTTCTGACCAAGAAAAAGGTTTGTTTAAACCCTCTAAAGTTCCAAAACACACTTTTGAATAAATTACCTACCTATCTTTGTTCATCGGCGTTTTGCTCATACACTGAATTTCCCTCATCAAGTCATTGATATATATTATAAAAAACAAGGGGCCCAAGACTGATCCTGGGGAACCCCATTTGTTACAGATCCCCCCCGGGATTTAACCCCTTTTTGGGACACTTCTTTTTCCCCTTCATGAGCCATGACTCGATCCACGAGAGCATTTTTCCCCCCAATCCCATGAGCTGCCACTTTCTTTAACAGTCTATGGGCGGGAACTCTATCAAAACTTACAAAATCTAAGTAAATAATTCAAATTCTTTATTGTGGTCCAACAGCCTCAAAACAGTCTATGGTGGGGAACTCTATCAAATTTAAAAATCTAATAAATAATATCAAATTCTTTTTTGGGGTCAACAGCCTCAAAGCTTTACTGAAGAAAGTTAAAAATTATTTTGACAAGCCCGGGCCCTTGTGAATCCATCATGGTATCATTAATAAGCTATGTTTCGAGATGGCTTCTTAAACTCAGCTAAAATTTGACTCTAGAAATTTGCCTAAAATTGAGGTAGTTTTATTGGGGGGAAATTTTGAGGGTAAGACTGCCCCCCTTTTTAAAAATAGAGTTACATTACCATTTTCCCACAATCAGACACTACACCTTTTAAGAGAAAATTTAAAAAAATATTAGTTAATGGTTCACAGATTTCCTTTTGCTTTCCCTTAAAAAACCCTTAAAAAAAACCTCATCAGGCCCCGGCGACTTACTTATTTTCTTCAGTCTGTCTATCTGCTTCACAACCCATCTCACAGTGACTGTGATGTTACATAATTTATTTTCTTCTAGCCCACTATAAAAATTAATTACTGGAATATTGTTAGTGTTTTTCCTGTTTAAAAACTGAGAGAAAAAAATTTTTTAAAATCAACCATTTCGTTCTCTTTGTCATTGGGTGCCCCATAATTATTTTTAAAGGGGGCCCTATCTTACTCTAATTTTTGTTCTATGACCTGTAAAAAACTTTTGGGTTATTTTAGAAATCCCTAGCAATTTTAATTTCATAGCCCCTTTTAGTTTTTTCTATCCCCTTTTTTTAATGCCCCTCTTAATGTCAATATACTGATTCATAAGAGACCCTACCTTTTTGATACGCCCAAAATTTCCTTTCTTATCCCAGTAGATATTTGAGCCATTATTCATCCCTTTTGGGGCATTTTTATTTGACTAAATTTTTTTATAGGATAAACACCTTTGAGCACATGTATAGTGTTCAGAAAACTGTATATTGATAGCTCTCTTCGATACCCCAGTCAACAATGAAAGTGTTCTTTAAACCCCTAGTAATCGCTAAGCGAAAATCTGGGACTGTTTATGATTATCGCTCATCGTACTTCCCTTCAATGCAAATTTTAATTGATTTGTGGCGCTAGCACCCGTTCCTCTGAAAATTTTAAATTATAAAAAGGGGTTCATTGTTTGCCATAACAAGTCAAACAGGGGATTTCCCCTTGAGGTTCTTTCAAAACTGCTTCAAAAAAAAAACCGAAATACTTCTAAAAGTCGAAAGATTTAAATTCCCCCTCAAGAAATTTCCCAAACAACATGCTAAAGTTAAAATCCCTAGAATTACTACATTATGTGCCTTTTGGCCTTAACAATTTTTCCCCCATATAGTTTCCCCTTTGGGCCCTATCTAAGTTTTGGGGGACGGATATCACTCCTAAAAACGTTTATCATGCCCCCTGAAAATTTTTCCAACCCTCTGTATTGTTTCTTCAAATTAAAACCCTTTTTGCAAAAATTCAACGATTCGGACATACAATGCCACCCCCCCCCCTCCCAATTCTTCTATCTTCTTGGAACAATTTAAAACCCGAAAAATGACTTCCGCAGGCATGTCCCCCACTTTTGAATTAAACCCCGTCTCATTAAGGCAAAAACATCAATGTTACCTACACACAACTAATCTCAAGTCGCCCCCTTATTTCCCGCACTCGGCAATTTGCATAAAAAATTAAAGATCCCTTTCTCTTACCCCCCTGCTCATTCATTTTTCTACTAAACCTATTACTGTCCTTATCACCCAAAGGGCCCTGGGTTTTCAAAATCTATCTCGTTCTTATTTTTACTAGTTCCCCAGAAATCGTAAAATTACTCACGGGGCTTCACTGTTTTTCCTGCCCCAAAAACCCCTACCACAACTATTCCTGTTTTAAAGTCCTAACTGCTCCCTCCACTGCAGATGCCCGTGCCCCCCCCCCCACCTAGATAATGGGAAACCCCCTCCCCAGCATACATGATTCTGCCCTAGAAAGGGGCCCGTTGTCAATGAATGTTACCGCATTTTCCCCTTTCAGTATTTTTTCCAGCCCCAAATTGCACCAATTGCCCTGAAACCCTTTATTCCAAATCCCCCCCTTGGTAAAATCCACTATGAGAGGGTTTCCACCCTTACTTCAATTATTTCTATTGCTGACCCAACCCCTAATCAGGTCCTAACCCTACGCTGCCAAAATCGTTGCCTCCACACTGAGACGATTGCTCCCATTACCTCTCATGAGTCATCCCGACGGTAACAATATCCTCCATCCCACCCCAGGAAAAACAAACTCTCTGTCCCTACCCTGTCCTTCAAGCAAACGCCCTATCATATACCTAATGCTATCCCCAAAAAACAACAAAATCTTACCTTCCTTAAAGTCTTTCGTCTGACGTTCCAAGTACTCACATGAATATTATGGTAGTTTTGCTGGGGGCTGTATTAGTGAGAGAGTGGTGGGACTGTGGATGTGAAGTGTAGTTGGGGTTTCTTATAGTTTTTGGTTATATGGGTGGAATTATGCTGTGGGTGGGGCAGTGGCAGTTGGCTTTCTGTTCCCTTCGAGAATGTGCTCTCCCGTCTGTTGGTACCGGCCCTGTCTTCCCTTCGTGCCTCTGGTGCATTCTTACTTTCTCTCTCAGTTGTTCCCTTTCTTTTTGTGTTCTCTAGTGATTGAAATATTTTGGGGAACCCGTTAACAGTGGCTTCCACTATAGGATTTTGCTTTGTGTCATTTCTAACTTGAATGTCAATTTGATTGGGTGGTTGTTTTCTCTCAAGAACAACCCAAGTTTCTGAAAATTTATCAGTTGATTCATGTCCTCTCCTGTTACTATGGTGATGATCTCAATTTCTTTAATCTCCCCATCTTATTTCATCATATGTCTCCCCTTCTGCCACAGGAAGCCCCTAGATAATGAGTGTCCTCTTCCTTTCCTCATTCCATCTTGTTTCTGTCCTTGTCTCTGGATCCGATTTACGAATCAACTTGGTTATTTCTCTTATCATCTCCCAGAATTCCTGGTGGTCTGATCTCATTTTCCTGAGTGACTTCTTTCCTTTTTCCTCTCCTTCTATTCCTTATTTGTCTGGCATTGTTCCTTCACCCAGTTCTTTGCTCTTATTAGTCCTTGCCTCTATATTATGCTTCAGAACTTCTGGTTCCTCTTCCAGCCCTCTTAAAATCAAGGAGGCGCTCTGTAGTCCTATTATACCGATACCTACTTCATGCAGCGCATTTCAAATGTACCACATGAACACAGGCAGATCTCCAAGGCACAAACCTCTGAGAATGCCTGCTCGAGGTTTGGGAGTATAGAATGTGAAGCTATGGTCAAAACTGAGGTTTAGAAGAGGTGTAACAGCTCATCAATGGAGGATGAAAAAAGGATCCTCACCAAAAGCAGTAAGACGTGAGTAAAGGTCCCAATTCGCTTTGTCAAATTGCCAGCGTGGGTTGCGAGGAGGTGGTCAGTACGAATGAGAAGTAAAGATAATATGAAAATGATTACTATCATACAACTCTGAGAGGACAGACCAGGTAAAGTCTAATGCTGTTAAGGAAGAGCAAACCGAGAGATTGATGCAAGTGAGAGATTTGAGTACGAGGATCAAAATGGGTGGGAGTACCTGTATTTAAAACATGGAAGAGGAGAGAAGTAAGAAAAGCCTCCAACTGAATGCCGCGGGAGTTATAGTGAGACCTCCCTCAGAGGAAATGGTGAGCATTAAAATCGCCAAATAACAGAATGGGTGGCGGTAAGTAAGAAACAAGCAATGCAACATCTGTGATAGATAATGCCAGAGAAGGAGAAAGATATAAAGAACAGATTATATTCCACTTATTCAGGTGGATGCGTGCAGCAGTGTAATGTAGCGACGTATGAACAAAGAGCTGATGGTATGGAATACTCGTACATATAAGAAGCACACTCTCATTAAAGGTTCACTGGAAGAAGGATCCGATAATATAATAAAACAGAGCCCGAGGCGGGACGGATAACAGTGGAGTATAATTTGGGTTCTTGTAAACAAATACAAACAGGGGAAAACTGGGAGAGCATCACCTGAAGCTCACCCCGGTTACCTCTGAGGCCATGGACTTTCCACTGTAAATAAGCCATGATTTGCAAAGAGAAAGATAGAAGAAATCGGAAGGTAGTATCTACGAAGTAGAAGGGTTAGAAAAATCCGCATGTGGAGGCAAAAGAAAGGAGTTGTGCAGATGGAGAAGAGTGAAGAGGAGTGACAGGAGGTGGATCGGTGTCCATTAATGGTTTAGTCTCCTCAGTTTATTCGGAGATAGCTCTAATTGTTTTAGAGATCAAGGACGTTGTATATGGGACGATATTGGAGATAGTAGGAGGATGAGTAAAGATCGGGGCGACGACGAAATGTACCAACGGGGGGTGGAGGTAGGGACGAGAGGTTAGAGGTAACTTGGGAAGAAGCTTGGGAGGGGACAGGAGAGGAAGGTAATGTACGAGGAGGAGGATGGACATCCACACTCGCAAGAGAACGAGTAAGAGGTAAAGATCCAGGTACTGGAAATGAAAGAGATAAACTCTTTGGGGATTTGTTGGGTTTTGAAGTAGAGAGGCGAGGGGAAGGAGCTGTTGTGCGAGGTCTTGTAGACATAAAAGCTTGCATGTGAGATGTAGACTGAAGTACAGTTGGAGGTGACCTTGGGAATTGGGACCCCAGAGGTTGGGGGTTTCTTAGTAACTCGAGAATAAGAAATATGGGATAGTCTCCTCTAAGGGCGTAGATGGCATAAGTAAACCCTTCTGTCTCTTTGATACAACGAATTCTACATTCGTTCAAGTAAACTAGGCAACGACGAGAATAAGATAGATGAGCTTCATGACAAGTAAGGCAGGAGGGAGGTAGGCCACAAGATGTACTGGTATAGTCATCGGCACCACAGACGGGGCATTCAGTCATGGACCTGCAATATTTTGCTGGATGGCCAAACCGCCAGTAATTTCTACACTGTTGTGATGTAGGAGTCAACTGTCGGACTTGTAAGCGATGTCCTGCAATATGAACCGATGATGTAAGCTCACGGCAGTCAAAGTTAAGCAAGCCATATTGCAGGGGTAGCATCTCGATCCGTGAGCAGACAGTACATACCCTACTTTAAGGATCGGGAGGTCTTGGAGTTGCTCCAGAACGTCATCATCACGTATCTGGAAATTACGATGAACGACCCCGTA
>NC_069432.1:1690693-1816972 GCF_026875155.1 Cherax quadricarinatus
ATGGGAAAGGGGGGGGGGGGGGGGGGGGTTCGGGGGGTATTCAACGGGCTCACCTCCTTGGGTGCGCAATGATGGGTGATTGGGTATGATTGGAGGTACTCGTGTGGGTCTAGATGAGAGGTTGTGAAAGATTAGTTTAGCTTAGTTCCCTTGATGGGGAAGGTGTAAATGACAGTTTAAATATATAAATTATATAATATGTATATTTTCCTTTGGTAGCGCATTATGTTTCGCTTGTACTGGTCTTGCAATTGAATTTTAAGCATTTCTTGAGAGGATATTCCTTTCACTATGTACCTTGAAGAACTGAGTTATTTTTGCATTTTTGTTACGCGTTCCTGCATCAGATTTAAAGTAATTTCCTATTATGTAAACGTGTGTGGATAAGGATTAGTTCTCTAGATTAAAATTTTTGTATCTATATTTGTAAGTAATACTAGTTAGGCACGTGCTAGAAGGCACAGCGAAAGTATAGTCTTGTGGAATGTATGTTACGTCTTGGTAAGTTTGTATGTGGCATGTTAGGTGTTATAAGGAGTTTGGAGTTGTTAAGTTACTAAAATCATGATGAACCTTTTGGATAATACTTATTCATGTTCTAGTCTTGGGTTCTTTAAATAATTTACATAGCCTAGTATTGTACCGCTAATGCAGCATGTGGTGTATTATCTTGCATTTTGAGCGTGAACTTCACGAAATGCAATGTTTTGAATGTTTGTAATTCATGGTTAACATTAATATTTGATATCATATTGGTGGTGTATATTCTACTTATTACAGTGTATGTGTACAGGAATGTAATGTTTCATATCTGTTTTAGTCTGTAAATTTATGTTTTTGTGTCTTGTTGATGCACTACCAACTCTTAGGTAAATACTCATTAAGGTTTTGATGAGGTCAGGGTATGACCATTCATTAGGATAATTCAATGTACGTTATTTAGAACGGGGACTGTACATATGGGGAGGAGGGGTAGAAGTGTCAGCTGTGTCTGCACTGGCAATAATGATTATTATAAAAGGAGGGTTTATAGGTTATGTATATGGTTGTGGGTTATGTATATGGTTGTGGGTTATGTATATGGTTGTGGGTTATGTATATGGTTGTAGGTTATGTATATGGTTGTGGGTTATGTATATGGTTGTAATATGGCCATGATCTATGATGTTCTTAAAATGTACCGGGATTGTGTACTAGAGGTTTTGTAATATCTAGTATGGTTTTTAATTTTATACTCTTATACATTAATGTATTTGCTCTTTTTTTAAAAAAAAATAAAAAAAAATGGGCTTGAGAATCGAATGCTGGCGCTCAATCCTCCCATTACAGCTGGGATGATAGGGTGTGGTGAAGAGAGGCTTCACTCCCAGAAGTTGGTATAGATGTTGCATTAAGTCAGATGTAAATTGTGTCCCACGGTCAGACAAAATTTCTCTAGGAATGCCCACTCTGGAGAAGATGGACAAAAGGGCTTCAGCCACCTCTGTAGTAGTTATTGTCTTTAAGGATATGGCTTCAGGGAAACTCGAAGCATAATCAACTAATGTTAATATATATCTATGTCCCCCAGATGAAAGTGGTGATAAAGGACCAACGATGTCAATAGCTACTCTTTCAAAGGGTACCGTAAAGACTGGCATTTTGACCATAGGTACTCGCCCTTAGGGTTCGATCCCTTTAGGTCTTTATAGGTATTGTGAGCCTCAGCATACAAGTCAGCGGCCTCAGCAACTTCCTCAGCTTTAATCAGATTACGTTCTCTAATGAATGTTCTTATCTGGTGGGGAAGAGCTGCCAGGAATTGGTCAGCAACCATGAAGTCTCTAAGAGATTCATAACTGTGATCAATTCCTGAACTCTCTATCCAAAAGTCGAAGAAACGAAAGGGTGTTACCTGTAACTGCTGAAAGTTCTGGCCAGGCTGTAAGGTGGCATACCTGAAATCTTTCCTGTAAGAATTAGTGGTTTTTTGATATGCTTTAAGGATTGCCTTCTTCAGTAGGTTATAATTACATATGATATCCTGTGACAAAGTTGCATAGATATTCAAGGCTGTACCAGAAAATACATTCCTAACCTGGTAGCCCAGGTGTCAGCAGGCCATTCACAGAGGGTAGTGATATTTTCAAACCTGATGATGTATGAAGTAATCTCTTCACCCTCTGTAAAGGGAGGTAAATTAGGTGTAGGAATATGTGCACTTGCTGCATGATGTTCAATTACTCCTTCCTCTAATTGTTGTTGTGTAAGAGTTAACTTTTTATTCTCTAATTCAAGGCGAGCTTTTTCAAGCTCGCGATCCTTTTCTCTCTATTAACTCAAGTTCTCTAGCTTTTTCCTCACGTTCTCTAGGTTTTTCCTCAACTTCTCTATCCTTTGCTCTTTCCTCAAGTTCTCTTAATTTAACTTGTTCCTCACGTATTTTAGCCTGTTCTTCATGTTCTCTAGCTCTTTCTTCAGGATCAAGTCTATCACGCTCCTTTTTGTCTTTTCTTTCTCTTTCTAACTGTCTTTCTTGGATTTCTCTCTCAATTCTCTCTCTCTCCTTTTTCTCCTGTCTTTCAAGGTTCTCTTTCTCCTTTTCCTCTTCTTTTTCGATTCTCTCTCTCTCTCTCCTTTTCTTCTTCTCTTTCCCTTTCTACTGTCTTTCTTCTCTCTCAATTCTCTCTCTTTCAAGTCTTTCCTGGATCTTAGCACTAATGAAAGATTCTAAATTTTTCCCTGTTATTCCTAACTTACTTCCAGCATTCATCCAAAACTGGTATTCCTCCATACTTGCAAGAATAACTTAAACTATCAGGGGAAATGAAACGGGTATTAAAGAAAACGGAGGGTTCAATTCCTGCTCCGCTCAAACTGTAAATAAACCAGAGGGCTCGATCCCTGCTTCAATTAAACAATATGTATTAATGAAAATGAAGGGTTCTATGCCGGCTCAGAGCAAACAGTAAGTAGAATGGGGTCACTTGACCATCCAATCTTCTCACCAACAAATCAAGAGTGTCCTACGACAGTTCCCTTGATATAATAAAGAGCTCAATGAAACAAATTGTCACTGGAAAATCTCCAGTCCCTAGAGTCTAATCCAAAGTGTTTCAAGCTCCAAAAGGTGGCAGAATTAAATATTATATCTTGCCTGACTTGACTTACAATAAATTGAGACTATAACAATCACCAAATCTTTTAACTACCTGTACTGTAGTCCTACCATAGAGAATGATTACTCATGGCTGGTGGTATGCTGTGGTATGCAGCGTTGAAGTTCCAATGGTAGATTCGAGATGTAATTGAATCTTGATTCAGTAGAGTTGATCCTGGCAAGGTTGCCACTTGTGAAGGCTTACTCAGCCCTGTAACAACTTCAGTCAGTATTACCAAGGCTGGCTCCTCCTCAGGAAAATTAATGAATAGAAAAAGAAATAATGATAAACACTTTATTATTTGGAAACGGAAAATGTAAAACAATAAAACATGAATGGGTATCCTAATTGAAAGAAAAATGAAAAATGAAATGAAAAAACTTACATTTGAACTCAATGCTAATATAGGTATATCGTGGTAATGGGGTGACAGGTGTTGGTGACACTGAGTGTTATTGAAATTGTAGCCGTTGCTGATGTGGGGGGGGGAGGGTAGCAGGAGTATAGCCGTGTGTAATTTCTTCAGATGACAGGAAAACAGGTTCGTTATCACTGCTATGATAAGGGGTTAGGTCCTGTGTTGGCTTACATAACAGGTAAATAGGTTAAACATGGGACGTCTCAGGATGTTAGTCCATCTTCTATTCTTCTCATTGGTTTTCAGGTGACCCTCTCTGTCATTCCAAGCTGTAAAGAGAGACAGATTGCCCACTGCTTAAGTAATCACTCTCCATGGTAAGTACAATACCTAAAAGATGTGGTGATTATTAAAACATTTAACAGATAAAGACTGAAAGGACTAAGTTAATTTTTGTTCAAAAGTGAAGCTTTCAACCAATAAGTCCACTAAAATATGATCAGGCATGTACTTACATTAGTGTTGGGAGCTGTGAGTCGAGTGATTTACTGTTTGACCGGAGCCCCACACGTCACCTTTCGGGGGGGGGATAAGAGGGAGGGGAAGGGATAGCGGGAGCTAGACTGACCCTACCTTAACAAGCAGCCGGCAATCAAACTATCACTTTCGGGGAGGGGGAAAAAAGGAGGGGCGGGGAATAGCTGGAGCTGGACTTACCCTACCTTAACAAGTAGCCGGCATTGAAACTATTGTTACTATACTCTCCCTCGCTACTCCTATCTATTGAACTTTTCCCTCACAATGTTCCTGTGATTTAGACTGCCATGTGTGATTTTTGCTTACCATTTGGCAGGCCAAAACGACATAGGTTCGAATCGTCGGCTAGGCGCAGTGCTATTATTGATACAATACCACTCGTTCGTGGTTACAATAATATACTGCTGGTGAAGGCTAGTACACCAAACTGGGATTAGAACGAAATTAGCTAAGGGGCACCCACTGCATCGTATGTCCTCGGATCACAGTAAAAAAACCTAGCTCTGCTTGGTGTGTGATTCTTTTAGAACAGTGTTCCTGTGGGTTAGAGCATCATTTATGCTTACCATAGGGTGGGCCAAAATGACGTGAGTTCGAATCCTCAGCTAGTCGCATTGTTATTGATTCAATACCACTCGTTCGTGGATACAATAATACAAAATGCTGCTTGTGGAGGCTAGTACACCAAACGTGGAGTACAATGAAATTAACTTAGAGGCACCCACAACACCATATGCCCTCGGATCACTGTAAAACACCTAGCTCTGCTTAGTGAGTGATTCTTGTAGGATTGTGTTGTAAAGTGGTATTGTCGTGTGTGTTTTTTGGTCACCATGGGGTAGGCTAAAACGACATGGGTTCAAATCCTCTGCTAGTCGCAGTGTTGTTATTGATTCAATAACACTCGTTCGTGGCTACAATATAAAATACTGCTCGTGGAGGCTAGTACGCAAACGGGGAGTAGAATGAAATTAGATGAGAAGCATCCACACTACCGTATGTCCTCGGATCACGTTAAAAGATGTTGCTCTGCTGGGTGCGTGATTCCTGTAGGACTGCCTGTTCCTGTGGATTAGAGCATCATGTGTAATTTTTGCTCACACTGGGTGGGCTAAAACGACATGGACTGGAATCCTCAGCTAGTCATAGTCATGGAGAGAGAGTGAGAGAGAAAATGGAACTGGCTGACATCACCTGGCTGCCTACTCTGTGAAAACTCTGTTTCATTCTACCTTTTGCTTCTCTTGTAACATTGCATAGCTCCTGATGATGTATGGAAACTTGTGAAAGATCCTGATCTGAACATTTCCATCCCCATGGCTCGTCATTCACTGAACTGCGATTGAGTTGCATTATGAACGTTACTCGCCATCTCCCACTTCACTCGTCTGTTTCCTTCCTTGACTTGCTGTTACCTCCTTCAAATATTCACTCTTCAGAGTCCATAAAGCTAGTCTCAAGTTAGTATTTCTATGTAAGTGCCAAGGTGAAAAGATTCTACTGGAATCTCTGCTACTAAACATGTCTGACTAGATATTACATCCTTCTACTAGATACACAGTTTTCTTTTATACTGAAAAACTGATCTATAGTCCATCATGAAAAGAACATATTTTTTATAGAAATAATGATTATTATTATTCTTATGATCAAAAAGAAGCGCTAAGCCACAAGGGCTATATAGAAATAATGAGAGCTAAGACGGTATCCCTTAAGAAGATTCCCCCAGGGTGTCATTACTACCTACTTGATCATATTTATAGCGAGCTTAGAAGAATAAAACATAACCGAACACATTCATATTAGGAAATTAAATAATCTTATAGCACAGAGTGGATGGATTGCATATGCAAACACGGAGTTTGTTATTAACTTAGCTAGCAAAGAATTAAGCACTGATCAGAAAGCAGCGCTAGAGTTTGGATTAAATTTCGAGCTCACATGACTCCAGACCGTCGCGTTAGCCACTGGCTAACGCGACGGTCTGGAGTTTTGAGACTCTCTGACCGCGGGTTCAAATCCCGCCCGTGGAATGGTTCGAGATCACAACTAAGGATGTTAATTATGTAAACTTAGTAAAGTCTTTTTGAATGCTAGAAAATCATGGTGCCTTGACGCCTGAAACAATTAGTATTCGTAAAGGGACGGTCTATAGGACTTCACTCCGTCGTGTGTCCCAACTGCTATTCATAGAAGCATACAAGTAGCTCAGTAACGTTGAGACCTTGTATCTCTCTAGCAGCGATAACTCTAATGTGTCTGTCATTTTAGATAAGGCTGAGTATCCAAGTGAGTGATAATGAAAAGTATGAACCTCTCATTATGCAACCATCTTGACCACATCAGTTGCCACTTCAATAAACGCCTTAAAACGATATTGAAGGGGAATGGTATTGAAGGGTCGGGTCTATGTACTCGACTTCTTTATTTATGAACCGATTACATTCATTTTTGGTGTACTATTAGAAGCTTATATCAAAGATCCTGTGCTGAAGTTTCAATCATATCGGTCAAAAAGGAAACGAAATATGCAAAATTTACGAAAAATTACATTTGGCAGTACTCAATTACTCAGTGGTACTTGGAAAAGTGGTTTTGACACTTGCTGCTGATAGAACACTTCTATTTCCATCATTGTTCAGGCCCCAATTATATAATAAATCTTATCTTCATGCTAAAAAAAAAAATAAAGTTTCATAACTTTTTTGACATTTTGGAAGATGTCGGTCTTGTTGCCCACACAAATCTGAAAATATTTGGGATAGTTCTGAAAGGAACATGTTACATTGTAAAGCAATCATTCTTCTATGTTTGTTGTGAAAATCAAGTCAATTCATTCATAAATAAGGAGGTTGGGTCATAAATAGGTAAATAACTTACTTTCGAGATATAAGCCAAAGCGTGCGGCTCCCCAGGTGCCCGGAAATTTTTTTTTTTCCAAAAAAAATTAGCTTTATTTTACACTTTTTCCGCGACCTATGAGTGTTTATTACAGTTAACCATTGTAAATCCGTTTTCTCTCATTACATATGAGAGAACGGACCCTTTCTTCACCTTCAGGGAATATATCGATAGAAATTTTTTCCTCTGTGTCTAGCATTAGGAATAATATTAGGAGAGAAGTAAATAATGAAAATGATTGTTATAGGAATGCAGTTAGAAGCCTGAGTAGATCTATAACCCACTATGATAACATGAACGTAGATAAGTATGTTTATGGAGCAACTTGCAATGTGAACAGACTGACTGATGTTGTAGTGGCCAGGCTTAGGCTTGGTTACAAGTACTTCTGGCAGTTTGGGAGACACACAGATGATGATCAAACTAAATGTAAATTATGTGATCAGGCATATGGTCACTCTCTTGAACACTATGTGCTTAATTGTCCACTTATTGAGGAATACAGAGACAGACAGTATAATAACCTATGTGACATGTCAAGATATCTTATTAATGAAAATAAGATACCAGATATACTAAGCAAATTTCCTAAATTTGCTTGTAACAGATAAGTGAACTATAGATATGTAGATATAAATCCATATGTATTCCTGTTAACCCTTTGGGGCCTAGTTCCTAGGCCTTTTGTGTATCCATATGCTCTCGCGCTACCGTCCACAGGATGGATATGGGGTGCACAATAAACTAGCCACTTCGGTGGCAAAATCTCTAATCTCTGGGGCATCATATTATGTGCTTTTTATGTTTATATGCTATTATTATATTGCATTATGTCATAATAGATCAATTGTGATAGATAAATAAGCCTTATAATTGATATTAGCGTGGTTATGGAATATTTTGTTGGCTGGAGGTGTCGGCCATTTCACGTAATATACCCAGGGGTACCTGATTGGTTACTTGATCATATTATCTCCGCCCACTCTGCCATGATCTCAGATGGTGAATTTGTATTATATTAGACATAAAGATATAAGAAAAGGATAAAAATAACACGGGGGAAAAACATAAACAATGCCGCATCAGCGCTTGTTACGCAATGTGAGGCTAGGCACTGTCACCATGCCTGTTATAAATGGCTGTAATTCCTTTTAGAAACATCGTACGAGGATAATAATTATACCAGAGTGTAGCCAGAACGTTCAGCTATTTTTTGGTAACAATAACTCAATTTTCATATTTTTTCGAGTTTCTTTTTCTCTCCACGCTCCGACCCCTGAACCGCCCCTTTTCTTTTAAACATCTGTCAGCCAGGTACCCAGTTCTAGCATTTGAACATTCGTCTCTCAGCCCTTGAGTAGAGAGGACGTGTGCTGCTGCTACCCCCTGGTGTTGACTGGGTGCAGTAATATTTTCACAACATGGCGCAGGCTTGTCGCAGGAGAGTTAATACAGTCTGTATTGAATTAACCAGTGGAGCTATCACGGGGCCGTCTATGGAGCTACTTCTACCAGCAATAATTAGAGACACCTACGGCGTAGCTACTGAAGAGATTTGTGGACTTGCCTTGAATGGCACGAAGAGGATATTTCTTAAATTCAATTCGACGAGTATGTATGAGACAGTGGTTAACAAGTTTCAGGAAGTGGCCATACCTGTGAATCATGCTCTCACGGTGAGGATGCATGATGTATCAAGTTACTTCACTTGGGTGAAGATCAGGAATGTGCCATTTGAGGCGGATGCATCTGACATAAGGTTTGCCATGAGTAAATATGGGACGGTACACACGGTTACTGCCGGAAGATAGTCAGCTGGTACGTATATGGGAATACCTGAGGGTACGTACTCTGCAAAGATGACGATACGACATCCTATACCATCGTATGTGGTGATGGAAGAATTCAGAACTCAGGTATTTGTGACATACGCAGGGCAACGACCGCACTTGTCGTTTGTGTGGGTCGTATGAAACACTGGCAGCGCAATGTGGTAGAGGACGTGGAGACAACGACCTGCAACAACGAAGAAACGTAGAGGTGAGGAGAGTGGAGCAAGAACAGCCTTTTTCGACACTGACTCCGGAGAGTGCGTCATGGAGTGAGGAGGTTGAGAAGGCAGAGAAGATGGCATGTGCTACGAGTGGGGGGGACTCCCCTCCCTTGGACGTGGTTCAGGCATTGGAGGAGATCATCGCGGAAGTGAATGATAGCAAGGAGGAAGCATCGACGCCCGCTTGTGGATATTTCGGGCACGGGGCCGTATCAGGAAGAAGGCACGATCCTGGATCTTGGGACTATTATGGAGGATGGAGGGGCGAAGGTAGTTCGTCCTAAGGTGTGTGACAAGGCTGTCTTGTCGGTGAATACGGTGGAGGTTGAGGTTCATCGTGGTGATGAGCTTGATGACGAGATGCAGG
Source organism: Cherax quadricarinatus (assembly GCF_026875155.1). NCBI lineage: Eukaryota > Metazoa > Arthropoda > Malacostraca > Decapoda > Parastacidae > Cherax > Cherax quadricarinatus. The sequence goes on from NC_069432.1 coordinate 1,700,050, forward strand.
TCGACGGTACGATGCGAAAGCGCGCAGCAGTGCTTTATGATTCAGATGAAGTGCTTACGCCTGCACAACGTTCAGGGAAGAAAACATGGGCGGATGTCACGCAGAGGGGTTCAAAAGACACTCGGGGGACAGGGATCGAGTAAGAGTGCACAAAAGGGGGGGGGGGAGGGATAAGAGTGCAATGAGGCGATCAGGTGACAAAAAAGGTTGTGTCAAGAGGAAACCACCTTTGTCGGTTTTAAGTGCTTGACATTGAACATCAATGGTTTGAGGTCGCAGAGAAAGTGTGAGTGGTTTAGGGAGTTTTTGGAGGCGTCATGGTGTTGACGTTGTGTTCTTGCAGGAGCATAATTATAGACAGGGTTTTTATGAGTTGAAGGTGGAAGGATATAAGGTGTATGTTGAACATGCGGTCAGATTGAAAGGTGGTGTGGCTATATTGGTAAAGGAAACTAGCCCGTTGGTTGTCAGGCATTGTGAAGGGGGGGAGGGGAGGGTGATACGTGTGGATGGATTATGGGGTCAGGTACAGATGACATTGGTGTGTGTGTATGGACGGCAGAGGGAGAGTACGCGTTAAGAATAAATTTGTGAGGGACGTGTTGGTTTACTACTTGCGTGGATTGCCAGGGGTAGCCGTGATAGGAGGTGATTGGAACTGTGTGATAAGGCGTAAGGATGTGGAACCGAGGGGGCGGGGCATTGTATGGGAACATTGGGAGAATTGTTATCAGGGGTGGGTTTAATCGATATCTGTGGGGGGGGGGAGGTAGAGCATACATTTATTAGGCGTGGGTATGCTGCTAGGCTCGATCATTTGTACGTCCCCAGAAGGGTAGTAATACTTTAGGGTGAGGGTGTTGGATGTGGTATTTTCTGATCATAGGGGTGTTATGGTGGATTTGGGTTGGGAGGGGTTGCCACGAAGGGGTAGGGGTATTGGAAGTTAAATGTAAAGTTGCTGCATGAAGAAGAATATAGACAGTCATTTAAACAGTTTTGGGAGGGGTTGGAGGCAGAAGCGCCTGGGAATGGTGATCTGGTTAGATGGTGGGACTCGGTGGTGAAATCAGGTATTAAGGATTTTTATGTACGTAATGGGAGGGAATATAATAGGTTAAAGTATGGGTTTCAATTTTTATCTTGAGGGGCAGTTGAGGGCTTGCTACGAACGTGGGAGGGTTAGTTACCCGGTGGGAGATATTGAGGGATTAAAGGAGAGCATTAGGGATTTGCAAAATGAAAGATTTGATGGTGCACGCATTTTGGCGGGGTTGGAGGAGGTGTTATGGGGTGATAGGCCATCGGCGTGTGTATTGAGAGGACAGCGTAAGAGGAGAGCGGCGACGGAGATGATGGGATTAACTGTTCATGTGGGGATGGGAGGTTATAGGGAAGGGCAGGTATTGATGTCGACTGAAGGTATGAGTGGATATCTTGATGTATGGTTTAGGTCATATGCACAACATGTGGGTATACGAGATGATGCTTTAAGGGAAATGGGTGGTTATGTGCAATGTGAGGTTGATGGTAGAGATAGGGAGACTTTGGAAGGACAGATTACGGAAGGGGAAATTTGGCAAGCTATAGCAGGTGCAAGTTTAGGTAAGGCACCGGGTGTAGACGGGTTGCCTAATGATTTTTATGTTAAGAATTGGGAAGTATTGAGGAGATTTTTAGTCAGATTGTTCAATGTAATGAAGGAAGATGGGGCAATGGGTGAGCAGCAAAGGACTGCTGTTGTTGTATTAGTGCCGAAGGGTGGACAGACCACGGTAGAAGATTACTGTGCAATATCGCTTATGTGCGGTGATTATAAGTTATTTGCAAGGGTATTAGGGAACAGAATCAAACAGGTTTTAGGTAAAGTAAATTTATAGAGGACAATATGGCATACCGGGTAGATCAATGTATGAAGGGCATGGAGTTATTAGGAGTTTTATAGAGCATAGGGGGGAGGGGGGAGGGGGTGTTTTGGCTCTGGATTGGAGAGCTGCTTATGATAGCGTTAGAAAGGGATGCATTATGGAGTTTTATGCGCTGGTTGGGTTTCGGGAGGGAAATTGTTTCTTGGGCAAAAACTTTGTATCTGGGTGCAGTTATGAGAATTCAGGTTAATGGACGACTAGGTGATAGCATACAAATGGGAAGGGGTTTGCGACAGGGATGCCCTCTGTCGCAAATTTTGTTTGCATGTCTTCAGGAACCCTTTTATAGGGCAGTTAGGTGGAGTATGGCGAGAGCGAGGGTTGGTTTTGCACGAGAAGGGGAAGCGGGTATAGTGGGTTACGTGGATGATACGACTGTCTTGGTGAGGGATGTGAGGGATTTACATAAGGTAGGAAGGGTGATAGACGTTTTTGGTGAGGCTACGGGGATGAAATTAATGTAGTAAAGTCCAAGTATTTGGATCTAGGGATAGTGTACATAATGGTGAGACTGTTGAGGGTGGGTGGCGTGTGGTAGATCAGGTGTTGATATGTGGGATAGTGTACATGCGGAATGATAGGGATGCACAAGAGGCAAATTCGAGGCGCACCGTGGATGGAGTTTTGAAAAGATTGGGAGGTTTGAGGGCAGAGCAATTAACGTTGCATCAAAGGGTTATAGTCACGAATGTCCTGTTGTAAAAGCAAGTTATGGCACGTGGTGGCAATATATCCGTTACGACGGTGTGAGGTGCAACGGTTGCAACTGCGGGTATTCAGATTTATATGGGGATCGGGTTGTGACTGGCTAAGTAGAGGGGTGGTGTCGCTTCCCGTTAGCCAGGGGGGGCTGGGGCTTATACTCTTGAGAAACGTATGTTGAGTGTGTTTCTGAAAAGGGGGTTTATGAGGGAGGGGGTGAGCGGGGGAGGCTTGAAAGACTGCGCATGGATATGCAACGGTGGTGGAGGGGTAGGGATTTAATGTTTGGGGAGGCTATGTTGCGAGTTTTACTGACGGTAAGGGATCTGAAACAGCTTAAATTGAAAGTTATTGAGAGGGTGGGGGGTGGGTCTGTGGTGGCGGCAGTTGAGGGGGCATACCCTATGTATGCATGGGTTCTGTATGGAAATGTCTTCAACAATACGTGTAAAACCTAGTGTCAGGGAGGTTATGTTTAGGTTTTTACATGGGATTTTGCCGTCTGGGTTGTGTTATTTAATAGGAGATTAAGGGAGGGTGGGGAGTGCAAAGCGTGTGGATGTCCGGAAACCATATTTCACGCTGTGTACTTTTGTACTTGTCTAGAAGATGTGAGGGTCTGGCTAAGTAGAGTAGTTAGGTTAGTGGGTGGGGAAGGGTTACAGGTGTTGCGGGTTTTTAAGTTTAGATATAGGTGGGTGGAGTCAGCAGGTGGTGAATTTCGGTTGCGTATGTGGTCACAGATTTTATTTATATATCTTGGGCAATGAGGGAGGTGGGAGTCGAGGAAAGGATAAGAGTGTTAGGGGCCACGATGTATAGAACAAAGTGCCGCAATAGGGATCTTTATGGGGGAAGATGGGAGACAGCATTTACTGAAGGTTATCGTAGATTCAGGTTGAAGGATTTAAGAGATTTAAGTGTAAAGTAAGGGGTTGCGGCGGGCTAGTTTTCTTGAGTATGGAAATGTGTATGGATGTTAGCGTGTGTGGTATGTTTGGTAATATAATAAATAAGCTTCTTTTGTGATGTGAGTTTGGTCTGGGTAGTTGTGTAAGATATGTTTTTCACATTGTTTTTCAGAAGGTATTGAATATAATATGTAAGTAGTGTTGTTGCAATACATTGTGTGTAAGTGTGAGAGGGTACATCTCACAGTATTTGTGTGTTTGAAGGTTTGAGGTGACACAAGGCATGATCTAAGTATGTTTGGGTTTTTCTTTTTGTCCTCAAATGTGTTATACAAAGATAATACTGTGGTGTATGTGATGTGTAGGTTTATAGGTATTCAACTTGATTGTTGTATGTTCCCTTTTAGATACTTTGTTTTAATTGTCATTTCAATGTACTTTGTATAGTATTATACAATGGTATTGTTCTTTGCCTTATGAAGTGTTTTTTTTTTTTTAGGTTATGTTATGTTCTAGGTTTTTGTATGTTAAGATGTACTTATAGACTGTCAGCACCCTGATATAGGTTTTTCATGGCTATGTTCTTAACGTAAGTTTTGGCTGTATGGTATACAGATATATCTAGCCAGTTTATAGACGCATTCCTTTTGTGTCTGAGATTTTTGTATACGGGTTTATTGTAACTGTAATGAGTCGGTTTTGAGATCTAAGCTGTTTTCTTTGTATGTTTATTTGTATTTTGGTATATGTAAAGCTGTAATGTTAGGGATAAGTATGTAGATGTTCTAGTAGGATTATGATGTTAGGTTTTGGTTTATTGATTAATGAGAAGGCTGGAAGTAATTGTTACATTTTCTTGTATATATTATTTTCAATTGTAATGAGTCTTTGTCATATGTCATGTTATGTAAAATTTATATGTAAGTTAGGTTTTGAGTCATTGAATGTTTATATATGTTAGTTCATGACCCTGTTACTGTGGTTATTTGTAGCTATGTTCTTGCCGTAAGTTATTGTTGTGTGTTATACAGCTATATCTTGCGAGTACATAGGTGCAATCCATTTGTGTTAGTTTATTTTGTGTTGGGTTTCTTATGTCAATGGCCGAACCTTCAGGATTGAGATCCATACTGTTTCCTTTTATTTTTATTTTTATGTATACTGTATTGGTTATAAATAAAATATAAAAAAAAAAACCAAGGATTCCAGTCCATCCAATTATAAGTTCAGTAGGCAAGGCAGCATATAACCTATCTGAACGCACATGTCGAAAATAATGTTGACCTTACAGAGTGTCTCTAGAAATTAGATGTTTCACGTGACTTGTGAGTTTTGATGTCACAGCCTTGTTTACCAAAGCCCCTGTCCCTGACTTGCTGATGTACCCTGAAGAATAAGTAGAAAACTTGTCCATACCCTGCACTACGATACAATTATTGAACTTAATAAAACTTGTGTTACAGACTGTAAATATGTGCTTGAGGGTAAAACTATGCTCAAAACCAAGGCATTGCCATGGAAAAATATCCTCAGTCTCTTTAGTTGCAATTTATTTATGGAATTCAATGAGACGGGCCCCTTTTGGGCCTCTAGTATGCATTGCTCTTATTATGTCGTCATCCACTACCCCTCTGACTAGTCCTCTCGTCTCCTCAAAAGTCTATTGGTTCTTGATGAGCAGTGCAGCTCCTCCTCCCCCTTTGCTCCCCTTGTCTTTTTTTCAGGATCTGATAACCAAATGGGAAGATCGCATCTGTTATTACTTATCTGAGCTTTGTCTCTGTGAATGCTATGATGTCCTGGGATGCATCAGTGATTCTTTCCTGCACTCCTCACTCTTATTTGTAATTGCATCTGCGTTGGGGTACCACACATTCAGCTTACTTTCTAGGACTGTGTTCTGTGAGGTGGGAGGGGTTGGTGCTGGCCGTGAGTGTGGTAGGCAGGCCTGAATATTATGGTAGTTAGCTGGTGTGGCTGTATTAGTGATGAGAGTGGTGGGGACTGTGGATGTGAAGTGTAGCTTAGCTCTTCTTATAGTTTTTGGTTGATATGGGGTGGAGATTATGCTGTGGGTGGGTCAGTGTGCAGTTGTGCTTGCTGTTCCCTTCGAGAATGTGCTCTCCTGTCTGTTGGTACCGGCCCTGTCTTCCCTTCGTGCCTCTGGTGCATTCTTACTTTCTCTCTCAGTTGTTCCCTTTCTTTTTGTGTTCTCTAGTGATTGAAATATTTTGGGGAACCCGTTTTAAAAGTGGGGTTCCACTATAGGATTTTGCTTTGTGTCATTTCTAACTTGAATGTCAATTTGATTGTGTGGTTGTTTTCTCTCAAGAACCACCCAAGTTTCTGAAAATTTATCAGTTGATTCATGTCCTCTCCTGTTACTATGATGATGCTCTCAATTTCTTTAATCTCCCCATCTTATTTCATCATATGTCTCCCCTTCTGCCACAGGAAGCCCCTAGATAATGAGTGTCCTCTCCCTTTCCTCATTCCATCTTGTTTCTGTCCTTGTCTCTGGATCCGATTTACGAATCAACTTGGTTATTTCTCTTATCATCTCCCAGAATTCCTTGTGGTCTGATCTCATTTTCCAGAGTGACTTCTTTCCTTTTTCCTCTCCTTCTATTCCTTATTTGTCTGGTATTGTTCCTTCACCCAGTTCTTTGCTCTTATTAGTCCTTGCCTCTATATTCTGCTTCAGAACTTCTGGTTCCTCTTCCAGCCCTCTTAAAATCAAGGAGGCGCTCTGTAGTCCTATTATACCGATACCTACTTCATGCAGCGCATTTCAAATGTACCACATCAACACAGGCAGATCTCCAAGGCACAAACCTCTGAGGATGCCTGCTCGAGATTTGGGAGTATAGAATGTGAAGCTGCGGTCAAAACTGAGGTTTAGAAGAGGTGTAACAGCTCATCAATGGAGGATGAAAAAAGGATCCTCACCAAAAGCAGTAAGACGTGAGTAAAGGTCCCAATTCGCTTTGTCAAATTGCCAGCGTGGGTTGCGAGGAGGTGGTCAGTACGAATGAGAAGTAAAGATGATATGAAAATGATTACTATCATACAACTCTGAGAGGACAGACCAGGTAAAGTCTAATGCTGTTAAGGAAGAGCAAACCGAGAGATTGATGGAAGTGAGAGATTTGAGTACGAGGATCAAAATGGGTGGGAGTACCTGTATTTAAAACATGGAAGGGGAGAGAAGTAAGAAAAGCCTCCAACTGAATGCCGCGGGAGTTATAGTGAGACCTCCCTCAGAGGAAATGGTTAGCATTAAAATCGCCAAATAACAGAATGGGTGGCGGTAAGGAAGAAACCAGCAATGCAACATCTGGGATAGATAATGCCAGAGAAGGAGAAAGATATAAAGAGCACATTATATTCCACTTATTCAGGTGGATGCGTGCAGCTGTGTAATGTAGCGACGTATGAACAAAGAGCTGATGGTATGGAATACTGGTACATATAAGAAGCACACTCTCATTAAAGATTCATTGGAAGAAGGATCCGATAATATAATAAAACAGAGCCCGAGGTGGGACGGATAACAGTGGAGTATAATTTGGGTTCTTGTAAACAAATACAAACAGGGGAAAACTGGGAGAGCATCACCTGAAGCTCACTCCGGTTACCTCTGAGGCCATAGACATTCCACTGTAAATAAGCCATGATTTGCAAAGAGAAAGATACAAGAAATCGGAAGGTAGTATCTACGAAGTAGAAGGGTTAGAAAAATCCGCATATGGAGGCAAAAGAAAGGAGTTGTGCAGATGGAGAAGAGTGAAGAGGAGTGACAGGAGGTGGATCGGTGTCCATTAATGGTTTAGTCTCCTCAGTTTATTCGGAGATAGCTCTAATTGTTTTAGAGAACAAGGACCTTGTATATGGGACGATATTGGAGATAGTAGGAGGATGAGTAAAGATCGGGGCGACGACGAAATGTACCAACGGGGGGTGGAGGTAGGGACGAGAGGTTAGAGGTAACTTGGGAAGAAGCTTGGGAGGGGACAAGAGAGGAAGGTAATGTACGAGGAGGAGGATGGACATCCACACTCGCAAGAGAACGAGTAAGAGGTAAAGATCCAGGTACTGGAAATGAAAGAGATAAACTCTTTGGGGATTTGTTGGGTTTTGAAGTAGAGAGGCGAGGGGAAGGAGCTGTTGTGCGAGGTCTTGTAGACATAAAAGCTTGCATGTGAGATGTAGACTGAAGTACAGTTGGAGGTGACCTTGGGAATTGGGACCCCAGAGGTTGGGGGTTTCTTAGTGACTCGAGAATAAGAAATACGGGATAGTCTCCTCTAAGGGCGTAGATGGCATAAGTAAACCCTTCTGTCTCTTTGATACAACGAATTCTACATTCGTTCAAGTAAACTAGGCAACGACGAGAATAAGATAGATGAGCTTCATGTCAATTAAGGCAGGAGGGAGGTAGCCCACAAGATGTACTGGTATAGTCATCGGCACCACAGACGGGGCATTCAGTCATGGACCTGCAATATTTTGCTGGATGGCCAAACCGCCAGTAATTTCTACACTGTTGTGATGTAGGAGTCAACTGTCGGGCTTGTAAACGATGTTCTGCAATATGAGCCGATGATGTAAGCTCACGGCAGTCAAAGTTAAGCGAGCTACATTGCAGGGGTAGCATCTCGGTCGGTGAGCAGACAGTACATACGTGTCTACTTTAAGGATCAGGAGGTCTTGGAGCTGCTCCAGAACTTCATCATCACGTATCTGGAAATTACGCTGAACGACAGTACCACTGTGGCAGAACGACAGTACCACTGCAAGAAGTGAGAGAGTAATGTTTTTCAATTATCATAGGAATTGATCTATGGTAGCATGGAGAGAAAGATTGTGATATTGGCTAGCATTCTGTACTGTGACGATGCGTGCACTGCTCTTGAGAGCAGGAAACGGAATATTACGATTAACATGACGTAGGAGCACCTTGTGATCCTATGATCAGAAGGATATTCTGAAGATGATGTCGGTCACAGAGTGAAAAACTTTGACCATTGTGTACTATACTGCATAGTATGTAAAAGAAGTGATTGTCGTGTTAGTCTCTTCTGAGTAGAATGAGAGTCAGTCGAAGTAATATCATCAGAAAAAGGTCGGAGGTGGTCCATGTTTAGGTGGGCATGTGATCTCAAAACCATCGCACCAGTAGCATAGTCAAAGACATGTGGAGGTCAGACATGTGAAAGAAGTGAGGCCGAGTTTCTGTATCCAGAGTGTTGGACAAAATGTCATCCGCAAAATATACAGGGGCAGTTAAAAGGTCCGAGAAATGGTCTGGTAACAAGGCAGGGTCGTCAGAGGGTGCTGCTACAGGAAGGGTCCCAAGAGGAGGGGGTACATGGACTTGGGACTCCATGGTTAAGTCTTTCTTTACTTTTGATTTTAAGAAAAAAGAAAAAGAACAAAGAAAAAAGGTAAAAAAGAAAAAAAGGAGGGGGAGGGGGGCATTGAAGGGCAGCTCCCAGGGGGAAAGGACAGCAAATTTCTCCTTCCCTGCCCAAGAGGACAACCTCAGCTAAGCCAGTAGTACAGATGCAGATGGAACCCGTGCCATACCCTACCCTGCATGCCAGTAAACCAGCAATCCGGGATAGCAACCTCACCTATACCGAGCCACCTCGGTGGACAAAAGGGAGGGAGTTCGAAACCCATCATAAAGCATCCCTCTGTCGGCCACCACCTCCTGGAATCCGACAGGCAGCCTCCAGAGATACACCCGTCACCTGAAAGACACCCGAGGCCTCCCACCGGTAGTCCAGAGAGAGATTAGGATCTCTAGTTGATCGGATTCCACGGTAAATTACACTACCACAATGGGCCTCAACGGAAGGAGATGGGCCGTGGAAGCCCTTCTCAGGTCAAGGAACAAGAAAGCCTAAGGGAGCAACCTCAAGGCAGAAACAGTTAAGGGAAAGTGGAGGAATGGGGAGAAGAGAAAAGAGAAAAAGGTTATGGGAAGAATGTGATAGGGAAGGGGAGTAATTAGGTTCAGTCTGAAGAAGACCAAAATGTTTAATTCCTCAGACTGAAAACCTCTTCACCGCACCAAGGAGCCTGTTGAAGAGATCTTGCAGTCCAACAAACTGCAGTCTTTCCCCCCCCCATCTCTCTCTTGTCTTATTTCTGTCACTTTGTAGTAAGTTTCTGACACAGGATTTTTAGTCCCTGAAACCATGCTGGCTATCGTTTATATGCTCATTCCTTTCTAGTTGTTTCAATACTCTTCTCCTGATATGCTTGTCTATGATTCTGCACACTACGCATGTCAGTGAAAGTCCTCTGTAGTTGAATGCTACCTGCCTGTCTCCTGTCTTAAAGATTGTGACTACATTTTCCGTCTTCCACACTTCAGGTAGTTGCCCTGTTTCTCTAATGTTACTGCTGCTAGTGCCACACACAGTACATTTGCTCCCTCTCTCAGGACCCATGGAGAGATGTATTCCGAACCCACCGCCTCCGAGGTATCTAATTTAGCAGCCTCTTCACCTCCTCCTCTGTTGCATGTAATGTGTCCAGCACTTGTTGATGTACCCTTCCTGGAGTTCTTTCTGTCTCTACCGAAAACACTTCCTTGAATCTCGTGTTGAGCTCCTCATACTTCTTTTTGGTTTCTTGTGATCTCTCCTCCTTCCTTCCTCATTCTGATTACCTTATCCTTGACAGTTTTTTCCTCCTGATGTGGCTGTACAACAGCTCAATAAAGATTCCGATATGTTACATAAGTGTCTCAGTCTTCAATTTGTCGGTTTTTTTTAACTATTTATCGCATTTGTCAGACACTGCAACATCATGGGATCTTGATACAAAGAATTCTTCAGCCTTGTCCAACTACTATTATTAGTGGATGGTAGCACTATGACCCCACTTCCTCCTGTTTCACCTCGCCTGACTACAGTATATAAGCCACGTCTACGGCCCTATGCTGTACTTTCTACAAGATTGATGGACTGAACACATCGACTCCTGGCTGAGGGACTGATTACCTCAAACTTCTCCTCTCCTTACATCCTTCTGATTTATATTGAACTGATGAAGCCACTGTGTGGCGAAACGTTTCCTCAATAAAGATTGCCATATGTTGCATAAGTGTCTCAATCTTCAACTTGTAGGTTTTTTAAACCATTTATCACAAGTTAAATAACGTCGAACTTAGCCATAGAGATTGCGAAAAGGACTTGGGGGTTATGGTAAGCAGCAACCTTAAACCTAGACAGCAGTGCGTACACGTGTGTAATAAGGTAAATAGATTACTGGGATTTATATGAAGATGTGTAAGCAACAGAAGTTCAGCGGTTATGCTACAACTTTATACATCATTAGTAAGACCTCACCTAGATTACGCAGCTCAGTTCTGGACCCCATATTACAGAATGGATATAAATTCGTTAGAAACATTCAGTGTAGAATGACTAAATTAATACATAACATTAGAAATCTTCAGTATGAAGAAAGGTTTAAGTCTCTTAAATTACATTCACTTGTAAGACGAAGAATAAGGTAGACATGATCGAAGTGTATAAGTGGAAGATGATATTAACAAAGGGGATACAAGTAAGGTTTTGAGGATATCCCTCCAAGGAGAACCTGCAATAATGGATTCAAATTAGATAAGTTCAGATTTAGAAAGCATACAGGCAAGTACTGGTTTGGAAATAGGGTAGTGGTGACCTGTACTTAACTCTGGGAAGAAGTGTCTTGTGTGCTTCCCGTGGACTGAACCCAGATGCCGTCCATCGAGCAACTTTACCAGCAGCTTAAGGAAGAATTGAGGGTAGCAAAGATGAAGATACAGCAATTGGCTGAGGAAAACAAGAGGATTCGTTGTAGTCCTCCTGTTTTGAGACCTCAGGTCAAGAAGGGAACGTGGTAAGTGGCTGGACAGCATGGGACGAAGTTGACTATCAAGAAGACGAATGGAAAGGTAGAAACGATGAAGAAGAAAGAGACTGTTGTGAAAACTGTTGTGGAAACATCTAATGCATTCTCCGTGCTACCCGACGAATGTGAGTCGACTACTGGGATCGTCACGACGAACGACACCAAGGAAGGTAAGAATATTATTGTTGTTGGGGATAGCCAAGTTAGGTACATGGACAGGGAGTTCTGCTTGAAGGACAGAAGTAGGAGACAGAGGGTTTGCTTTCCTGGGCCTGGGATGGAGGATATTGTTAGCTGTCTGGATGACATCATAAGAGGTAATGGGAGCAATCCTATTATCTGTCTCAGTGCTGTAGGCAACAATGTTGGCAGACGTATGAGTGAGGACCTGATTAGCAGGTATAGGTCAGCAATAGAGATAATTAGGAGGAAGGGTGGGAACCCTGTCATATGTGGTATTTTGCCAAGGAGAGGAGTTGGAAACGAATGGTTGTCCAGGGCAATTGGTGTCAATTGCTGGCTTGAAAAATACTGTAAGGAAAATGCGGTAACATTCACTGACAACTGGGGCCTCTTCTATGGCAGAAATAACATGTATGCCAGGGATGGGGTTCATTTATCTAAGTCTGAGGTGGGGGCACTGGCAACTGCAGTGGAGGGAGCTGTTAGGACTTTAAACTAGGAATAGTTAGTGGTATGGGTTTTGGCAGGAAAACAGTGAAGTCCCAGTGTAATAATATGAATACTAGGAGAACTAGTAATAGGCAAAATGAGGTGGACATTGGAAAGCCAGTGACACTAGGCGACAAGGATAGTAGTAATAGGTTTAGTGGAAAAACAGAAATGAGCAGGAAGGGTAGAAAAAAAGAGGGTCTTTAAATATACATTATGCTAATACCCGTAGTGCTAGGAATAAGATGGACTAGTTGAGATTAGTTGCTAGTGCAGGAACATTGATGTATTTGCCATAACTGAGACGTGGTTTAATTCAAAAAGTCGGGACATGCCTGCAGAATGTCACATTCAGGGTTTTAAATTGTTCCAAGTAGATAGAAGTATCGGGAAGTGGGGTGGGGTGGCACTGTATGTCCGAGATCGTTTGAACTGTTGCATAAAAATGGGTATTAAGTCTGAAGTAACACTTATAGAGACTGTTTGGATAGAATTTTCAGAGGAGCGTGAAAAATTAATTTTAGGTGTAATATACCGTTCCCCACACTTAGATAGGGACCAGGGGAGACTACTATGGGAGGAAATTTTTAAGGCCACTAGGCACGATAAAGTAGTAATTTTAGGAGACTTTAACTTTTGTCATATTGATTGGAATTTCTTGACTGGGAATTTAGAATCAAACGATTTCTTTGAAGTAGTTCAGGATTGCTTTTTGAAACAGTATGAGACACAGCCTACAAGGGGAAATAACCTGCTCGACTTGGTTTTGGCAAACAAGGAAACTCTTGCAAATAATTTAGAAATTACAGAGGAACTCGGCACAAGCGATCACAAGCATTGAATGGAAGTATGATAGTAGGGTAAATTAGACACATGCGCAACTCTTGGGTATCTTTATTGAGGAAACGTTTCGCCACACAGTGGCTTCATCAGGCCATACAAAGGAGAATCTTGAAGAACAGGAGGCGAATGAAGTAATCAGTCCCTCAACCTTGAGTCGATGTGGTCAGTCCATCAATCTTGAATAGAATACGGCATATGTGCGGAGAAGCTTATAAACCGTAGACAGGAGAGGTGCAGCAGTCGTAGGTGGTGTCACATTTGTTCAATGTGGAAGTAGGTGGTGCCCAAGGGTTAGGCAAGCGAGGAATTCCCAAATATTAAGATCCCAAGAAGTTGCAGTGTCTGACAGGATTGTAGATGAATGGTTCAGAGAACCGACACGTTGATAAATTAGACACATGTGCAGCTCTTGGGTATCTTTATGTGTCTAATTTATCAACGTGTCGGTTCTCTGAACCATTCACCTACAATCCTGTCAGACATTGCAACTTCTTGGGATCTTAATACTTGGGAATTCTCCGCTTGCCTAACCCTTGGGCACGACCTACTTCCACATTGAACAAATGTGACACCACCTACGACTGCTACACCTCTCCTGCCTACCTGTCCGAGATCGCTTGAACTGTTGCATAAAAACGGGTATTAAGTCTGATGTAACACATACAGAGTCTGGATAGGACTTTCAGAGGGGCATGAAAAATCGATTTTAGGTGTGATATACCGTCCCCCAAACTTAGATAGGGACCAAGGGAGAATACTATGGGAGGAAATTGTTAAGGCCACAGGGCACGATAATGTAGCAATTCTAGGAGACTTTAACTTTAGTCATATTGATTGGAATTTCTTGACTGGGAATTTAGAATCATACGACTTCTTAGAAGTAGTTCAGGATTGTTTTTTGAAGCAGTTTGTGACAGAACCTACAAGGGGAAATAACCTGCTTGACTTAGTTATGGCAAACAATGAATCCCTTGTTAATAATTTAGAAATTTCAGAGGAACTTGGCACAAGTGACCACAAATCAATTACATTTAGCATTGAATGGAAGTATGATATTAGGGATAACTCAGCAGCAGTCCCAGATTTTCGTTTAGCAGATTACGATGCTCTTAGAGAACACTTATCAGCTGTTGACTGGGGTAACGAAGAGAGCTATCAATATGGCAGTTTTCTGAACGCCATACATGCTGCCCAGAGAACATTCATCCCGTCTAAAGAAATTAGATCGAATAGAAATGACCCAAAATGGATGAATAATAGGCTCAAATATCTTTTAGGACAGAAAAAAGAGGTGAGGGTCATCTTATGATTCATTATATTGGCATTAAGAGGGACATTAAAAGAGGGATAAGGAAAGCTAACCGGGACTATGAAATTAAAGTTGTTAGGGAATCGAAAACTAACCCGAAAAGTTTTTTCCAGGTTTATAGAACAAAGGTTAAAGATAGGATAGGTCCCCATAAAGATAGCTCTGGGCATCTTACTGACAAGGAGAATGAAATGTGCTCTATTCTTAATAATTATTTTCTCTCAGGTTTCACTCAGGAGGACACTAACAATATCCCAGTAATAAATTTTTATAGTGGGCTTGAAGACGATAAATTATGCAATATCAAAGTCACTAGCGAAATGGTTATCAAACAGATAGACCGACTGAAGCAAAATAAATCCCCGGGCCCTGTTGAACTTTTTTCTAGGGTTCTTAAAGAGTAAAAAATGGGACTTGTGAACCATTGGCTAATATTTTTAATATTTCTGTGCAAGAATGGTATATAATACCCTCAACCTTGGAGTAGGTGCGAAGAGCACCGTAGTCGTGGAGAATCTCCACGACTACGGTGCTCTTCGCACCTACTCCAAGGTTGAGGGACTGAGTACCTCATCTTCTGTATAGAGTCCTACTGTCTACAAGTTATGTCCTGGAATTTGTGTTGATAAAGCCACTGGATGGCGAAACGTCTACAATAAAGATACAATAAAGATACAATAAAGATATCAGGTGTAGTGTCTGATATGTGGAAGATGGCTAATGTAATTCCTATTTTTAAAGCAGGGGACAAGTACTTATAAGTTAAATGATGTAGAACTTAGCCATACAGACTGCGAAAAGAACTTGGGGGTTATGGTGAGCAGCAACCTTAAAAAAGACAGCAATGCCTAAGCGTACGTAATAAGGCAAATAGATTACTGAGATTTATATAAAGAAGTGTAAGCAACAGAAGTCCAGAGGTCATACTGCAGCTTTATACATCATTAGTAAGGCCTCACCTAGATTATGCAGCTCGGTTCTGGTCTCCATATTACAGAATGGACATAAATTCGTTAGAAAACATTCAGCGTAGGATGACTAAATTAATACATAGCATTATAAATCTTCCTTATGAAGAAAGATTGAGGACTCTTAAATTACATTCACTTGTTAGACGAAGAATGAGGGGAGACCTGATCGAAGTAAGTGGAAGATGGGTATTATTAGATTTATAAAGGACATAGGAAAGTACTGGTTTGGAAATAGGGTAGTTGATGAGTGGAACAGTCTACCTAGTTGGGTTATTGAGGCTAGGACTTTGGGTAGTTTCAAATTTAGGTTGGATATGTACATGAGTGGGAGGGGTTGAATTTGAGTGGGAATTTCACATCAGAGCTTATTTCTTGGGTAGCATTGAAAATTGGGTTGGGCAAATGCTTTGTTAGTGGGATGAATTGTAAAGGAACTGCCTAGTATGGGCCAACAGGCCTGCTGCAGTGTTCCTCCTTTCCTATGTTCTTATGTATTAATAAAGGGGATATTAAGTTGGAGTGCGTGGGAGGGTACGAAGGAGTGAGTGTGTGTGTCCATGCCTCGGTGTTTGTTTAGTGAGTTTTAGCAGCGTCAGTAGGCGGGGAGAAATTGAGGACAGAGGACGCACGTTCAGCTGTGTTATTATAAAGGTCAACAAAGTCTTCAACAGTAAGGTAAAGTTTTCTAAACTTAACTTGTTTTTTTATTCAAAGTGAAGTAAGATGAAGCTTAATGTACAGTGAATGTGACAGTATACAGTAGGTAGAGTCAGTGTACAATGATTAAGACAAAGTTTTGTGGATGACCGTGTACAGAGTGAATATACGATTCCTGAGAGTCAGTGTACAGGGAGAGAGAGCCAGTGCACAGAGGGAGCCAGTGTGCAGTGAGTTTAAGCCAGTGTACAGTGAGTGAGAGCCAGTGTACAGTGAGTGAGAGCCAGTGTACAGTGAGTGAGAGCCAGAGTACAATGAGAGCCAGTGTACAGTGTGTGGCAGCCAGTGTACAGTGAGTGAGAGCCAGTGTACAGTGAGTGACAGCCAGTGTACAGTGAGTGAGAGCCAGTGTAAAGTGAGTGAGAGCCAGTATACAGTGTGTGGCAGCCAGTGTACAGTGAGTGAGAGCCAGTGTACAGTGAGTGAGAGCCAGAGTACAATGAGAGCCAGTGTACAGTGAGTGACAGCCAGTGTACAGTGAGTGAGAGCCAGTGTAAAGTGAGTGAGAGCCAGTATACAGTGTGTGGCAGCCAGTGTACAGTGAGTGAGGGCCAGTGTACAGTGAGAGCAAGTGTACAGTGAGTGAGAGACAGTGAACAGTGAGTGAGAACCGGTGTACAGCGAGTGAGAACCAATGTACAGTGAGTGAGTCAGTGTACAATGAGAGAGAGCAAGTGTACAGTGAGTGAGAGTCAGTGCACAGTGAGTGAGAGCAAGTGTACAGTGAGTGAGAGTCATTGCACAGTGATTGAGGGCCCGTGTACGGAAGGAGCCAGTGTACAGTGAGAGCCAGGGTACAGTGAGTGAGAGTCAGTGTACCGTGAGTGAGAAACGGTGTACAGCGAGTGATAACCAATGTACAGTGAGAGAGAGAGTCAGTGTAAAATGAGTGAGAGCCAGTGCACAGTGAGTGAGAGCAAGTGTACAGTGAGTGAGGGCCAGTGTACACTGAGTGAGAGCCAGTGTACATTGAGAGCCAGAGTACAGTGAGTAAGAGCCAGTGTACAGTAAGAGCCAGTGTACAGTGAGTGAGAGCCAGTATACAGTGAGTGAGAGCCAGTGTACAGTTAGTGAGAGCCACTGTACAGAAAGTGACAGCAAGTGTAGAGTGAATGAGAGTCACTGTACAGTGAGATCCAGTGTACAGTGATTGAGAGACAGTGAACAGTGAGTGAGAGCCATTGAACAGTGAATGAGACCCAGTGAACAGTGAGTGAGAGCCAGTGTACAGTGAGACACAGTGTACAGTGAGAGCCAGTGTACAGTGAGTAAGAGCCAGTGTGCAGTGAGTGAGAGCCAGTGTACAGTGAGTGAGAGCCAGTGTATAATGAGTGAGAACCAGTGTACAGTGAGTGAGTCTGGTGTTTCAATGAGTGAGAGCAAGTATCCAGTGAGTGAGAGCCAGTGTACAGTGAAGTGAGAGCAAGTGTACCGTGAGTGAGAGCCAGTGTACAGTGAGTGAGAGCCAGTGTACAGTGAGTGAGAGCCAGTGTACAGTGAGTGAGAGCCAGTGTACAATGAGTGAGAGTCTGTGTACACTGAGTGAGATCCAGTATACAGTGAGTGAGATCCAGTATACAGTGAGTGAGAGCCAGTGTACAGTGAGTGAGCCAGTGTACAGTGAGTGAGAGCCAGTGTACAGTGAGTGAGAGCAAGTGTAACGTGAGTGAGAGCCAGTGTACAGTGGAGTGAGAGCCAGTGTACAGTGAGTGAGAGCCAGTGTTACAGTGAGTGGGGCCAGTGTACAGTGAGTGAGGGCCAGTGTACAGTGAGTGAAAGCCAGTGTACAGTGAGTGAGAGCCAGTGTACAATAAGTGAGAGCCAGTGTCCAGCGAGTGAGAGCCAGTGTCCAGCGAGTGAGAGCCAGTGTACAGTGAGTGGGGAGCCAGTTTTACAGTGAAAGCAAGTGTACAGTGAGGATGTAGTAGTTTTACAGTGAGTGAGAGCCAAGTGTGCAGTGAGTGAGAGCCAATGTAAAGTGAGGGAGAGGCAGTGGACAGTGAGTCAGAGCCAATGCACAGTGAGAGCCAGTGTAGAGTAAGGGCTTGTGTACAGTGAGTGAGAGCCAGTTTACAGTATGTGAGAGCCAGTGTACAGTGAGTGAGAGCCAGTGTACAGTGGGTGAGAGCCAGTGTACAGTGAGTGAGTGAGAGCCAGTGCACAGTGAGAGCCCGTGTGCATTGAGTGAGGGCCAGTGTTCAGTGAGTGAGAGCCACTGTACAGTGAGTTAGAGCCAGTGTACAGTGAGAGCCAATGTACAGTGAGTGAGAGCCAGTGTACAGTGAGTGAGAGCCAGTGCACAGAGAGAGCCAGTGTGCAGTGAGTGTGGGCCAGTGAACAGTGAGTGAGAGCCAGTGTACAGTGAGTTAGAGGCCAGTGTACAGCATTTGAGAGCCAGTGTACAGTATGTGAGATCCAGTGTACAATGAGTGAGAGCCAGTGTACAATGAGTGAGAACCAGTGTACACTGAGTGAGAGCAAATGTACAGTGAGTGAGAGCCGGTACACAGTGAGTGAGAGCCAGTGTACAGTGAGTGCCAGTGTACAGTGAGTGAGATCCAGCGTACAATGAGTGAGAGTCTGTGTACACTGAGTGAGAGCCAGTATACAGTGAGTGAGAGCCAGTGCACAGTGAGTGAGAGCCAGTGTACAGTGAGTGAGAATCACTGTACAGTGAGTGAGAGCCAGTGTACAGTGAGTGAGAGCCAGTGTACAGTGAGTGAGAGCCAGTGTACAGTGAGTGAGAGCCAGTGTACAGTGAGTGAGAGCCAGTGTACAGTGAATGAGAACCAGTGTACAGTGAGTGAGGGCCAGTGTACACTGAGCGAGAGCCAGTGTACACTGAGTGAGAGCCAGTGCACAGTGAGTGAGAGCCAGTGTACAGTGAGAGCCAGTGTACAGTGAGAGCCAGTGTACAGTAAGTGAGAGCCAGTGTACAGTGAGTGAGAGCCAGTGTACAGTGAGTGAGCCAGTGCACAGTGAGTGAGAGCTAGTGTACAGTGAGTGAGAACCAGTGTACAGTGAGTGAGAGTCAGTGCACAAAGAGTGAGAGCAAGTGTACAGTGAGAGCCAGTGTACAGTGAGTGAGAGCCAGTGTACAGTGAGTGAGGGCCAGTGTACACTGAGTGAAAACCAGTGTACACTGAGCGAGAGCCAGTGTACACTGAGTGAGAGCCAATGCACACTGAGTGAAAACCAGTGTACACTGAGTGAAAACCAGTGTACACTGAGTGAAAACCAGTGTACACTTGAGCGAGAAACCAGTGTACACTGAGAGTGAGAGCCAGTGCACAGTGAGTGTGGTCCAGTGTATACTAAGTTGAGAGCCTAGTGTACAGAGAGCTAGAGCCAGTGTACAGTGAGTGAGAGCCAGTGTACAGTGAGTGAGAGCCAGTGTCAGTGTGCGGAGCCAGTGTACAGTGATGTGAGAGCCATTGTTCAATGAATGAGAGCTAGTTTACATGAGAGCCAGTGTACAGTGAGGTGAGAGATTAGTGTTACTGTGACAGACCGTGAATATTGAGTGAGTGCCAGTGTACAGTGAGAGCCAGTGTGCAGTGAGAGACTGCGCATAGTGAGTGAGAGCCCGTGTAAATTGAGAGCTATGTACAATGAGCGAGAGCTAGTGTACACGGGAGTGCCAGTGTATACGTGAGAGCCAGTGTACAGTGAGGGACCGTTTACAGCGACTGTAAAGCCCGTGTTAGTGAGAGCCAGTTGCCCCCAAATTTACTATGCCAGTGTATAGTGAGAGCCAGTGTACAGTGAGGGACCGTGTACAGTGAGTGAAAGCCAGTGTTTAGTGAGATCCAGTGAATAGTGAGAGAGCCAGTGTATAGTAAGAGCCAGTGTACAGTGAGAGCCAGTGTACAGTGAGGAACCATGTATAGTGAGAGCCAATGTACAGTGAGTGAACCTTTGTACAGCGGGGGATCGTGTATAGTGAGCGAGAGCCAGTGTATAGTGTAAAGTAAAAGGACACAAGTGCAACTAATGTGACATTTATTGTGGCAACGTTTCGCTCTCCAGGAGCTTTATCAAGCCTGATAAAGCTCCTGGAGAGCGAAACGTTGCCACAATAAATGTCACATTAGTTGAACTTGTGTCCTTTTACTTTACATATTGTCGGTAATTCTACCAACTTTATTACAGTGTATAGTGAGCGAGAGCCAGGGCATAGTGAGTAGAGACAGTGTACAGTGAGTGCGAGCTAGCTTACGGTGCAAGCCAGTATATAATGAGTGAAAGCCAGTGTATAGTGAGTGAGAGACAGTGTATAGTAGGTGAGAGCCAGTGCATAGTGAGTGAGAGCCAGTGCATAGTGAGTGAGAGCCAGTGTATAGTGGGTGAGAACCAGTGTACAGTGAGATCTTATGTACAGTGAGAGCCAGTGTATAGTGATAGTATACAGTGAGTGAGAGCCAGTGTACAGTGAGTGGGAACCAGTGTACAGTAAGTGAGAGCTTATGTACAGTGAGAGTCAGTGTATAGTGATAGTGTACAGTGAGTGAGAGCCAGTGTACAGTGAGTGAGAGCCGGTGTACAGTGAGAGCTAGTTTACATTGAGACCTAATGTGCAATGAGAGCCAGGGTATAGTGAGTTTAGAGGCTGTGTATAGTGAGTGAGAGTCAATGTACAGTAAGTGAGAGGCTGTGTATAGTGAGTGAGAGCTAGTGTACAGTGAGAGCCAGGGTATAGTGAGTTTAGAGGCTGTGTATAGTGAGTGAGAGCCAATGTACAGTAAGTGAGAGGCTGTGTATAGTGAGTGAGAGCTAGTGTACAGTGAGAGCTAGTGTACAGTGAGAGCCAGGGTATAGTGAGTTAGAAGCTGTGTATAGTGAGAGCCAATGTACAGTGAGAGACTGTGTATAGTGAGTGAGAGTAATATACAGTGAGTCAATGTAGAGTGAAAGTTTACATAGATTGGGTGAGGGTCGACACACTGTAAGATTCAATTCAGAGTAATTGAGGGTTAATATAGAGTGAGGGTTAATATACAGAGTTGGAGGGCAGACTACCACTTGGAAAAGGCCCGGGGCCGGGAGAGTACCGGGAGTGTCACGGTTATTGTTGACTCCTGGATATGTTATCCAGGGTGAGCAAACCAGAGAGAAAATATAGTGGATGTTATGTAAGACAAAATCTTAGTGGAATATAAGAAATTACAAATATAGAAGGAAAGTGAGAGGTGAAAGACAATATAAAACAAGTTAGATGAGTGTGTTGTTAAATGTGGGTAGCAGTGTCACGCTATCACACAACTGCGTATAATGTTGCTGTCAAGGTTACATGAGTGTGTTGTTATGGTGAGTGGCAGTGTTGGCACTATCACATGAGTGTGTTGTTATGGTGAGTGGCAGTGTTGGCACTATCACATGAGTGTGTTGTTAGTGTGGCAGTGTTGGCACTATCACATGAGTGTGTTAGAGTGGCAGTGTTGGCACTATCACATGAGTGTGTTGTTAAATGTGGGTGGCAGTGTCACGCTATCACACAACTGCGTATAATGTTGCTGTCAAGGTTACATGAGTGTGTTGTTATGGTGAGTGGCAGTGTTGGCACTATCACATGAGTGTGTTGTTAGTGTGGCAGTGTTGGCACTATCACATGAGTGTGTTGTTAGTGTGGCAGTGTTGGCACTATCACATGAGTGTGTTGTTAGTGTGGCAGTGTTGGCACTATCACATGAGTGTGTTGTTAGTGGTGAGTGGCAGTGTTGGCACTATCACACGAGTGTGTTGTTAGTGTGGCAGTGTTCACACTATCACATGAGTGTGTTGTTAGTGGTGAGTGTCAGTGTTGTCACTATCACACGACTGTGTTGTTAGTGGTGAGTGGCAGTGTTGGCACTATCACATGAGTGTGTTAGTGGTGAGTGGCAGTGTTGGCACTATCACATGAGTGTGTTGCTAGTGGTGAGTGGCAGTGTTCACACTATCACATGAGTGTGTTGTTAGTGGTGAGTGGCAGTGTTGGCACTATCACATGAGTGTGTTGTTAGTGGTGAGTGGCAGTGTTGGCACTATCACATGAGTGTGTTGTTGGTGTGGCAGTGTTCCCACTATCACATGAGTGTGTTGTTAGTGGTGAGTGGCAGTGTTGGCACTATCATATGAGTGTGTTGTTGGTGTGGCAGTGTTCACACTATCACATGAATGTGTTGTTAGTGGTGAGTGGCAGTGTTCACACTATCACATGAATGTGTTGTTAGTGGTGAGTGGCAGTGTTGGCAATATCACATGAGTGTGTTGTTGGTGTGGCAGTGTTCACACTATCACATGAATGTGTTTTTAGTGGTGAGTGGCAGTGTTCACACTATCACATGAATGTGTTGTTAGTGGTGAGTGGCAGTGTTCCCACTATCACATGAGTGTGTTGTTAGTGGTGAGTGGCAGTGTTCCCACTATCACAAGAGTGTGTTGTTAGTGGTGAGTGGCAGTGTTCCCACTATCACAAGAGTGTGTTGTTAGTGGTGAGTGGCAGTGTTCACACTATCACATGAGTGTGTTGTTAGTGGTGAGTGGCAGTGTCCACACTATCACATGACCGTGCATAATGTTGCTGTCAAGGTCACTAATATAATTAGACAATGGATGACAACATTCAAGTTTCTTTATAACTTACATGGCCAAACGAACATATGACTGAACTCCGTGGAACAACACTTGTGAGTGTTACTGTGTGTTACTGCTACTGACATCCACTGTGTGTTACTGCTACTGACATCCACGCTGTGTTACTGCTACTGACATCCACGCTGTGATACTGCTACTGACATCCACGCTGTGATGCTGCTACTGACATCCACGCTGTGTTACTGCTACTGACATCCACGCTGTGATACTGCTACTGACATCCACGCTGTGTTACTGCTACTGACATCCACGCTGTGTTACTGCTACTGACATCCACGCTGTGTTACTGCTACTGACATCCACGCTGTGATACTGCTACTGATATCCACGCTGTGTTACTGCTACTGACATCCACGCTGTGTTACTGCTACTGACATCCACGCTGTGTTACTGCTACTGACATCCACTGTGTGTTACTGCTACTGTCATCCGCTGTGTGTTTTATTGCTACTGGCATGCACGGTTACATGTTACTGCTACTGGCATGCACGGTGTGTGTTACTGCTACTGCCATCCACTGTGTTTTTGCTACTGTCATTCACTGTTACTGCTACTGTCATTCATTGTTACTGCTGCTCACGCTATTTATTTTTGCAGGGATACTCACAGTCCATGGCCCCGCGTCTTCGCTGATTGCTGCTAGGTCACTCTCTCCTTGTTCCATGAGTTTTATCGTATCATTTCTTAAAGCTATGTATGACTCCTGCCTCCACTACATCACTCTCCAGATTGTTCCATTTCCTGACCACTCTGTGACTGAAGAAATACTTCCTAACATTCTTTAGACTCATCGGAGTTTTCAACTTCCAGTTGTGACGCCTTGTTGCTGTGTCCCATCTTTGAACATTCTGTCCCTATACACCTTGTCATTTTTTTTTTCAGTATTTTATGTCATTACCATGTCCTCCCTATCCCTCCCGTCCTCCAGTGTAGTCAGATTGATTACCTTTAACATATCCTCATATGGCATACCCCTTTTCTATGGGACTAGTCTTGTTGCAAACCTTAGCACTTTCTCTAATGTCTTGAGGTGCTTGACAAGGTGTGGGTTTCATACTGGCGCTGTATACTCCAATATGGACATGACGCACATAGTGTACAGTGTCTTGAATGACTTACTACTCAAGTGCTAAACAGTATTCATAGGTTTACCAGGCACCCATATGATGCAACTGATAATTGATTGAAGTGCACCTCAGGAGATGTGCTCGTTATGATACTCACCCCTCTATCCTTTTCCTTGACAGGTTTGCAGCCTTCGGGTCCCTTAGCCTGTACTCTGTCTGCTCTCTTCTTTGACCTTTCCCAATCTTCATGATTTTTGTATTTGGTGGGGATAAACTCCAGGTGCCAGTTGTTGGACCATGCTTGCAGTCTCTGCAGATCCCTTTGTTGACGAACCTGATCCTCATCCCACTGTACCTCGTGCTGGAAAATTTTCATGCATGTTTGGCTTCCCTCGTCTCCACTTTTAACTCTACAATGTATTCGAAGCTCAGAACCACGTGGTCACTATCTCCGAAAGGCCTTTCATATGTGTTGTTCGCACTGTCTGAACTACTCAAGGTGAATATGAGGTCCAGCCTTTGTGGTTCATCCTCTCCTCTTTCTGTCTCTGGTAGTGTCTCAAGCATATTGAGGAATGGGGTTTTCCAGTATCATCTCCATCATCTTAAGACTTCGCATTTCTGGTTCCCCATGTGGCTCCAGGTTTTCCTAATAAATCTCCTTGTGATTGAAATCACCCACAGCTATTAAGTTTACTGTACCCAAAGGGGCCTTCTCGCCACCTCAGTAAGAATGTCCACCATTGCAATATTGTTCTCATCATAAGTTTGTCTTGGCCTCCTGCTATTATGTGGCAGGTTGTACATCACTTCAATCACCCCCTTGTGACCCCAGTCAGAAGTGTTCCTACTGTGCAATTCCGGCTTCCCTTCTGTCCACTCCTTCCAATTCCTCAAAACTCCAGTGAGGGAAATCAAACCATACCCCGGCCGGGATTGAACCCGCGGTCAGAGAGTCTCAAAACTCCAGTGAGGGACCATGTACAGTGAGTGAAAGCCAGTGTATAGTGAGAGCCAGTGAACAGTGAGTGAGCCAGTGTACAGCGAGTAAGAACCGGTGAACAGTGAAATATCCCATCTGTTATAATTCCCGTGAGCTTGGTTTCCGTCAGTGCTATGATATCTGGGGATGCATCAGTAACTCTTTCATGTCATTTCTCACACTTATTTCTTATTCCATTTGCACTGGTGTATCATTCCTTCAGCTTCTCCAAAACTGTATTCTGGTTTCTTGTTTGGGTGGCTGGGTGAGTGGGAGACCTGGTAGGTTACTATGGAAGACTGGTTGGATGGTGGGGTATGTTCTTGGGGGGAGAAAGGAAAAGTTTTTCAGCACGGAGTGTGGTTAGTTTCGAATTAATTTGCTTGGTTGCTGTGAGGGGTTAAAGGCTGAGGATGTTCTGTGGGTGGTCATGCTGGTGGTTGTTTCTGTTGGTCCTCCTGACTCTGGGTGCCCAAGCCTGTCTCCAGCCTTGTATCTCTTGTCTCTTGCGTCTTTGTTTTCACTCTGTTTCTGTCGTTGTTCTTGCGTTCTGTCACTCACTGTGTGTGTTACTGTTACTATCACTCACTGTGTGTGTGTGTTACTGTTACTATCACTGGGTGTGTGTGATACTGCTACTATCACTCACTGTGTGTGTGTGTTACTGTTACTATCACTCACTGTGTGTGTGTGTTACTGTTACTATCACTCACTGTGTGTGTGTGTTACTGTTACTATCACTCACTGTGTGTGTTACTGTTACTATCACTCACTGGGTGTGTGTTACTGTTACTATCACTCACTGGGTGTGTGTGTTACTGTTACTATCACTCACTGTGTGTGTGTTACTGTTACTATCACTCACTGTGTGTGTGTGTTACTGTTACTATCACTGGGTGTGTGTTACTGTTACTATCACTCACTGGGTGTGTGTGTTACTGTTACTATCACTCACTGTGTGTGATACTGCTACTATCACTCACTGTGTGTGTGTTACTGTTACTATCACTCACTGGGTGTGTGTTACTGTTACTATCACTCACTGTGTGTGATACTGTTACTATCACTCACTGTGTGTGTGTTACTGTTACTATCAC
Source organism: Cherax quadricarinatus (assembly GCF_026875155.1). NCBI lineage: Eukaryota > Metazoa > Arthropoda > Malacostraca > Decapoda > Parastacidae > Cherax > Cherax quadricarinatus. The sequence continues at coordinate 1,725,796 of NC_069432.1, forward strand.
TCACTGGGTGTGTGTTACTGCTACTATCACTCACTGTGTGTGTGTTACTGCTACTATCACTCACTGTGTGTGTGTTACTGCTGCAGTCACTTTGTGTGTTGCTTTTGCAGTCGCTGTGTGTTGCTGCTGCAGTCACTTTGTGTGTTGCTGCTGCAGCCACTTTGTGTGTAGCTGCTGCAGTCACTTTGTGTGTTACTGCTACTCTCATTGTGTGAGTGTCACTGCTACTATCACTCACTGTGTGTTTCTACTCATACACTAACTGTGAGTGTTACTGCTATTGTTACTAATTGTGTGTGTTGCTGCTACAGTCACTGAGTGTAAATGTTATTGCTACTGTCACTAACTGTGAGTATTGCTACTATTGCCACTAACTGTAAATTGTTGCTTCTCTCACTAACTATGAGTGTTGCTGCTATGTTCTCTAACCGTGAGTTGTTGCTTCTGTCACTAACTGTGAGTTGTTGCTTCTGTCACTAACTGTGAGTTGTTGCTGCTACTGCCACTAACTGTGAGTGTTGCTGCTACTGTCACTAACTGTGAGTTGTTGCTACTGTCACTAACTGTGAGTGTTGTTGCTACTGTCACTAACTGTGACTGTTGTTGCTACTGTCACTAACTGTGAGTGTTGCTGCTACTGTCACTAACTGTGAGTGTTGTTGCTACTGTCACTAACTGTTAGTGTTGTTGCTACTGTCACTAACTGTGAGTTGTTGCTTCTGTCACTAACTGTGAGTTGTTGCTTCTGTCACTAACTGTGAGTTGTTGCTGCTACTGCCACTAACTGTGAGTGTTGCTGCTACTGCCACTAACTGTGAGTGTTGCTGCTACTGTCACTAACTGTGAGTGTTGTTGCTACTGTCACTAACTGTGAGTGTTGCTGCTACTGTCACTAACTGTGAGTGTTGTTGCTACTGTCACTAACTGTGAGTGTTGTTGCTACTGTCACTGTGACTGTTGCTGCTACTGTCACTGTGAGTGTTGTTGCTACTGTCACTAACTGTGAGTGTTGTTGCTACTGTCACTAACTGTGAGTGATGTTGCTACTGTCACTAACTGTGAGTGTTGTTGCTACTGTCACTAACTGTGAGTGTTGTTGCTACTGTCACTAAATGTGAGTGTTGTTGTTACTGTCACTAAATGTGAGTGTTGTTGCTACTGTCACTAAGTGTGAGTGTTGTTGCTACTGTCACTAACTGTGAGTGTTGTTGCTACTGTCACTAAATGTGAGTGTTGTTGCTAACTGTCACTAACTGTGAGTGTTGTTGCTACTGTCACTAACTGTGAGTGTTGTTGCTACTGTCACTAACTGTGAGTGTTGTTGCTACTGTCACTAACTGTGAGTGTTGTTGCTACTGTCACTAACTGTGAGTGTTGTTGCTACTGTCACTAAATGTGAGTGTTGTTGCTACTGTCACTAACTGTGAGTGTTGCTGCTACTGTCACTAACTGTGAGTGATGTTGCTACTGTCACTGTGAGTGTTGTAGCTACTGCCACTAACTGTGAGTGTTGCTGCTACTGTCACTAACTGTGAGTGTTGTTGCTACTGTCACTAACTGTGAGTGTTGTTGCTACTGTCACTAACTGTGAGTGTTGCTGCTACTGTCACTAACTGTGAGTTGTTGCTACTGTCACTAACTGTGAGTGTTGTTGCTACTGCCACTAACTGTGAGTGTTGCTGCTACTGGCACTAACTGTGAGTGTTGCTGCTACTGTCACTAACTGTGAGTTGTTGCTATTGTCACTAAGTGTGAGTGTTGTTGCTACTGTCACTAACTGTGAGTGTTGTTGCTACTGTCACTAAATGTGAGTGTTGTTGCTACTGTCACTAACTGTGAGTGTTGTTGCTACTGTCACTAACTGTGAGTGTTGTTGCTACTGTCACTAACTGTGAGTGTTGTTGCTACTGTCACTAACTGTGAGTGTTGTTGCTACTGTCACTAACTGTGAGTGTTGTTGCTACTGTCACTAAATGTGAGTGTTGTTGCTACTGTCACTAACTGTGAGTGTTGCTGCTACTGTCACTAACTGTGAGTGATGTTGCTACTGTCACTGTGAGTGTTTGTAGCTACTGCCACTAACTGTGAGTGTTGCTGCTACTGTCACTAACTGTGAGTGTTGTTGCTACTGTCACTAACTGTGAGTGTTGTTGCTACTGTCACTAACTGTGAGTGTTGCTGCTACTGTCACTAACTGTGAGTTGTTGCTACTGTCACTAACTGTGAGTGTTGTTGCTACTGCCACTAACTGTGAGTGTTGCTGCTACTGGCACTAACTGTGAGTGTTGCTGCTACTGTCACTAACTGTGAGTTGTTGCTATTGTCACTAACTGTGAGTGTTGCTGCTACTGTCACTAACTGTGACTGTTGTTGCTACTGTCACTAACTGTGAGTGTTGTTGCTACTTTCACTAACTGTGAGTGTTGCTGCTACTGTCACTAACTGTGAGTTGTTGCTACTGTCACTAACTGTGAGTGCTGCTGCTACTGTCACTAACTGTGAGTGCTGCTGCTCCTGTCCCTAACTGTGAGTGCTGCTGCTACTGTCACTAACTGTGAGTCGTGCTGCTACTGTCACTAACTGTGAGTGCTGCTGCTACTGTCACTAACTGTGAGTGCTGCTGCTACTGTCACTAACTGTGAGTGCTGCTGCTACTGTCACTAACTGTGAGTGCTGCTGCTCCTGTCACTAACTGTGAGTGCTGCTGCTACTGTCACTAACTGTGAGTGCTGCTGCTACTGTCACTAACTGTGAGTCCTGCTGCTACTGTCACTAACTGTGAGTGCTGCTGCTACTGTCACTAACTGTGAGTGCTGCTGCTCCTGTCACTATATGTGAGTGTTGCTGCTACTGTCACTAACTGTGAGTGTTGCTGCTACTGTCACTGTGAGTGTTGCTGCTACTGTCACTAACTGTGAGTGTTGCTGCTACTGTCACTAACTGTGATTTTTTTGCTACTGTCACTGTGAGTGTTGCTGCTACTGTCATTAACTGTGAGTGTTATTGCTACTGTCACTGTGAGTGTTGCTGCTACTATCACTAACTATGAGTGTTGTTACTACTGTTACTGTGAGTGTTGTTGCTACTGTTACTGTGAGTGTTGTTGCTACTGTTACTTTGGGTGTTGTTGCTACTGTTACTGTGAGTGTTACTACTGTTACTGTGAGTGTTGTTGCTACTGTTACTTTGGGTGTTGTTGCTACTGTTACTTTGGGTGTTGTTGCTACTGTTACTGTGAGTGTTGTTGCTACTGTTACTGTGAGTGTTGTTGCTACTGTTACTTTGGGTGTTGTTGCTACTGTTACTGTGAGTGTTGTTGCTACTGTTACTGTGAGTGTTGTTGCTGTTACTGTGAGTGTTGTTGCTACTGTCACTAACTGTGAGTGTTGTTGCTACTGTCACTAACTGTGAGTGTTGTTGCAACTGTCACCAACTGTGGGTGTTGTTGCTACTGTCACTAACTGTGAGTGTTGTTATTGTCACTAACTGTGAGTGTTGCTGCTACTTTCACTAACTGTGAGTGTTGCTGCTACTCTCACTAACTTTAAGTGTTGCTGCTTCAGTCGCTGTTGGTGTTGCTACTACTGTCATTGTGTGTTGCTGCTACTGTCACTATGTGTGTTGCTCCTACTGTCACTGCGAGTGTGTTGCTGATACTGTCACTCACCTAACTGTGGTTGCAGAGGTCTAGTGTGTGTTGTTGCTGCTGTCACTGTGTGTTGCTGCTTCTGTCACCCACTGTGTGTGTTGCTGCTACTGTCACCCACTCTGTATTGCTGCTACTGTCACCCACTCTGTATTGCTGCTACTACCACCCACTCTGTATTGCTGCTACTGTCACCTACTCTGTGTTGCTGCTACTGTCACCCACTGTGTGTGTGGCAACTCGTTCATCCCGTTTTTGTTACAGCTGCTGCCCTCTCCTAGCGTTACTTGGAGCATTTACTGGTTCCTGCTCTTTCTATAATCATGTATTTAAACTGTCATGTTTCTTAAGCTACTTTGTTACTGCTGCTACTCATTTCTTGTGTTACTTTCATACTGTTGCCTGTTTCTTCTGATTTTTTGTTACTGTTAATCTTATATTATTAGCTTGTAGCTAATTCTTGCGTTACGTTGTTGTACCTGCTGCCCACTCGTTTTGTTACTTTGTTGTTGCTGCTACTCACACCTTCTGCCACTTTGTTACTGCTGCTGCTACATTCTACGACTTTTAAAACCGCTTATGCAGAGCATTTCGGGCAAATTAGGTCAATTTTTGTCCCAGTATGCAACCCACACCAGTCGACTAATAATAATAATAATAATAATATCTATATTTACTACAAGTACATATTCAAGGTATACAGGCTTAGCTGACATCAATGACATGCTACTATATAGAAAGCCGCTTGTTATGCAGAGCATTTCAGCCAAATTTGGCCAGTTTTGTCCCAGGATGCGACCCACACCAGTCGACGAACACCCAGGTACACATTTTGAACTGATGGGTGAACAGGCACAAGGACAACAGTTGTCTTACGGAAACACGTCCCTAACGTTTTTCAGACGTACAGGAGGATATTCGAACCCCGGACCTCAGTGTGTGAGTTGAGTGCGCTAGTGATCGAACTACAGACACACAGGTGCCCATTTTACTGATGTGTTAACATGGACAGTAGATGCCTTGAGGAAACACGATTTACCCGTACCGGGTAAATCGCGTCCCACTGCTTGTATCGCGGTATACGGGGTGTTCCGGACAGTATAACATCTCCCGTAGGTTTGTGGAGGTGAGAATATGTTCCTGTCATTTCTAATCAAATATTTCTGGTACCGGTTTTATGGAATACTGTAATGGGATGGGATCAAAATCTTTAGCTCAAGATCTATCGCACTCTTTATGCGTACTCAGGAGCTATGCAATGTAGCAAGACTAACAGATAGCACGGGGAAATTCTCTTTGTGGCGAGGCAGAACAGTAAAGCGTCGGGCCAAGTACAGGTTAGCCATAGAAGTAGTCAGGTCTAAGGGAGGGATCCCAGTCATATGTAGCATCTTGCCTAGAAAGGGAGTGGGCAATGAATGGATGTCTAGGGCAATTGGTATAAATTCTGGCTACACAGGTACTGCAAGGAACTTGCAATCCCATTCATTTATAACTGGGACCTATTCTTTGGCAAACGTGATATGTATGCAAGGGATGATGGGGTTCATCTCTCTGGGGATGGAGTGGTTGCATTTGCCAATTCAATTGTGAGGGTAATTGGTGACTTGTCTAGGAATTTAAACTGATAGATTATAGAGGTATGGGTGTTTGTGGGAAACAATCAGGCTGCAGCCTTAGGGTTAAAAACAACAGTTATTACCGGGATACCTCAGGGATATGTTTAAAAGACAATATTCAAAATAAAGTTGCTAGTAATGGCAAATCAATTGATCAACAAACAAAGAGAGATAGTAGAGGGTAACGACTGACTAGCTCCCTAAAGGTTTACTATATAAATAGTAGGAGTCTAAGAAATAAGATAGATGAGCTAAGATTACTTGCAAGTGCAGGTAATATAGATATTATTGGTATAACAGACCTGGTTCAACCTGAAAGATAGAGAAATGCCTCCTGAATGCAACAAACAGGGTTGTAGACTATTCCACACTGATAGGGTCAACAGGAAGGGTGGTGGAGTGGCGATGTATGTCAGAGAAAATTTAAATTGTTGTCTTAGACATGATATGAGATTAGAAACATCGAACACAGAATCTGTCTGGCTACAGTTTCTCGAGGGACGTGACAAATTAATTTTGGGTGTGATTTATAGGCCCCCAAACCTTGATAGGGAGTGCAGTAAGCTGTTATGGGACGAAATTCATAAGGCATCTAGATATGAAAATGTTGTGATAATGGGAGATTTTAACTTTAAACAAATTGGTTGGAACAATATGACAGGAAATCTTGAGTCTAGTGATTTTCTTGATATGGTTCAGGGTTGCTTTTTAGAACAGGTTGTGACAGAACCAACTAGAGGAAACAATCTGCTTGACTTGGTTCTTGCCAGCAGAGATTCACTAATTAATAATCTTGATGTTAATGATGAGCTTGGGGAAAGTGATCACAAATCACTTAGTTTCAATATATCATGGAATTACCCAGATAACTGCAATCAAATCTCTGTCCCAGATTTTCGCTTGGCCGACTTCATGGGACTGAAAAATTACCTGGGTGGGCTAAATTGGGATGTCCTGACTATGGGTCAGGTAGGTGATCTTGGTTGCCAATATGACGGTAGTAGTGATGAAGGCGGCTGTATGGCTCATTCTACAGAGTGGCTTCATCTCTCAGTGGCTCCTTCTACAGAGTGGCTCCCACAGTATGGCTCATACCTCTGAGCAGTCCCTCCTCTGAGTGGCTCCCTTTCACACCTATATGCTAATGACCTTTTTCACACCTATGTGCTAATGACCTTGACCCCACCCATGACCCCACCCACGACACCCACCCTCAACCCCCACCCCGCGCCCCCCCGCGCCCCCCCTGCGCCCCCCCCGCGCCCCCACCTGCGCCCCCCCGCCCCGACCCCCCACGCCTGCCACGCCCTGGCGCCCTCCCGCGCCCCTCGCGCCCGCGCCCGTCGCGCCCGCCCATGCCTTCTGCTGCACCTTCTGCAGCGTCCTCCGGATCGCCCCTCTCCCCGAATTTTTTTTCTGATTTTTTTCAAATTTTTTTTCATTTTCTTTTGCTCTCCTCGAATCAAGTTTTTTGGATTGCCCCTCCCACTTTCACCCCCACTCCAAATTTTTTCGATTTTTTTTTTCGATAATACAAAGACTCCAATTCCTCGGATCAAGTTTTTTTTTGGATTACCCCCTCTGGGTATAAACATTCAAAATGGACTCCCACTTTCACCCCAAAATATTTCTCCTTCATCTCCTTGGATTAAGGTTTTCTCGATAATACAAAGACTCCATCTCCTCGGATCAAGTTTTTCTCGATATCAACAATACCAAGACTCCATCTCCTCGGATCAAGTTTTTAAGGTTCTTCCTCCCACTTTCACCCCCATCCCAATTTTGTTTTTCTCGATAATACAAAGACTCCATCTCCTTGGATCAAGTTTTTTTTCGATAATACAAAGACTCCATCTCCTCGGATCAAGGTTTTCTCGATAATACAAAGACTACATCTCCTTGGATCAAGTTTTTTTTCGATAATACAAAGACTCCATCTAGTCGGATCAATTTTTTCTCGATATCAAAGTCTCCATCTCCTTGGATCAAGTTTTCTCGATAATACAAAGACTCCATCTCCTTGGATCAAGGATTTCTCCTCCATCTCCTTGGATCAAGGTTTCTCGGATTCCCCCCTCTGGGGGTAAGCATTCAAATGAACTCCTCCTATGAGGCATGGTACTTTCTCTTACTACAGGTCTAAACAAGTGTGACGTCACCCCACCTGTGTTTACTCGGCGGTCAGTGACGTCACGTGATGACCTCACACATACAGGCTGAATCTTGTCGACTTCCCCCTATGTCAGTGACGTCACGTGATGACCGCATACACAGGCTGAATCTTGTCGACTTCCCCCCTACACATTTCATATACAACATAGGGAAAACATTTTCACTCTTAACCCAGGATAACCCAAATAATTTCACATTTTTTTTCATTAATACCCACAACAATCCACAATTTCTTCACAAAATACAACACAAGTCTAGACATTTTTCTCGTTTTAACTATTTCATCTCAGGTCACTCCCCAACGAAGTAACCTTCTCTCTCCTTCTCCCCACCCTCCCAAACCCTCACACTCCAACCAACACCTCACAATTTTCACTCATAACCCACAATTTTTCTCGTTTTAACTATTTCATCAGAAAAAGTCACCACAACACTTATAACCACTTTTCGATAAATTAACTAGTCACAATTTTACATATTACGAAGTTAATACGCACACACACCTCACTTTACTTTGAACACCTTCAAAACACTCTCATAAATCATTTGAATACTCACAAAAATACCTTTGACATTTTCCAAACAACACTGAAACACTTCCAAGACAACATTTTGAGTACTCCCAAATACACCACTGAATACTACTAAAACACTACTGAATACACTTAAACACCACCAAAATCACCATAAACTAAGATCAACACCCCACATCACCCACAACACCCACATCCCACATCACCCACGACCCACATCACCCACAACACCCACAACCCACATCACCCACACCCCACAATTTTTTCTCGTTTTAACTAATTTCATCAGAAAGTCACAACAACAACAACCCGCAACTTGTAATCACTTTTCAACAACTCTAGTTCGACAACAACATCCACAACCCACAACACCCACAACCCACAACACCCACACCCCACAATTTTTTCTCGTTTTAACTAATTTCATCAGAAAAAGCCATATCAACAACCCACTTATAACATCTTTTTGGGTATCTCTTGTTCGACAACTATACCTACAACCCACAACCCACATCACCCACAACAACAACACATTTATAACGTCTTTTCGGTATCTCTAGTTCGACAGCAACACCCACAACCCACAACACCCACAACCCACAATTTTTTCTCGTTTTAACTAATTTCATCAGAATAAGTCACAACAACAACCCACTTATAACATCTTTTTCGGTATCTCTAGTTCAACAACAACACCCACAACACCCACATCCCACAACACCCACAACCCACATCATAGACACCCACAACACCCACAACCCATACCCCACAACACCACAACCCATACCCCACAACCCACAACCCACATCACCTACACCCCACAACACCCACAACAACAACCCACAACTTATAACCACTTTTTCAGCATCTCTAGATCGACAACAACACCCACAACCCACATCACCCACATCCCACAACACCCACAACCCACATTTTTTTTTCTCGTTTTAACTAATTTCATAAGAAAAAGTCATATCAACAACCCACTTATAACATCTTTTTGGGTATCTCTAGTTCGACAACAATACCTACAACCCACAACCCACATCACCCACAACAACAACACACTTATAACGTCTTTTCGGTATCTCTAGTTCGACAACAACACCCACAACCCACAATTTTTTCTTGTTTTAACTAATTTCATCAGAAAAAGTCACATCAACAACCCACAACTTATAACCACTTTTTTTGGTATCTCTGGTTCGACTACATTACCCACAACCCTCATCACTTACGAATTTATTCACATTTTATTCGATACAAATTTTTCCCCTTCTTTTTACTGAATCTTAAATGTAATACACATTCCTCCCTACATTACTAAAATTCTAATAAAATCCTCTCCATACCCAACTCCTTGTATCCACATAAATTGATATTATACTCACAACAACTAATCTCACTACCCAACTACTGCGAGATGTTTCAACACCCTCCTTTCTTTTCCAATATATCATAACTTTTCAATTCTAAAATTTCCTTTTAAAATATTCACACATGACATTTATTTTCAGTAAAATCCCCCCCATATTTCATTAAATTTCTAATACAACCCTCCCCATACCCCTCTCCATCTCACCCCCATCTCCCAACACACCTCTTCTGAACACACACAAAAATCACATTTCACACCCACAAAATGCATCTCATCACCAATCTCAAATCCACTAAAATCACTGTATCCAAGATATTCACAAAACTCTATGAACCACCTCACACACACACACACACACAAACACACACCACACACACACACACACACACACACCACACACACACACACACACACACACACACAACACACACATACACACACATCACTTTACTTTGAACACCTTCAAAACACTCTCATACATCATTCGACTCCACCTTTTCTCATCCACAACCTTTATCATCTCACTACAGAACAACCCCAAGATTACTTCGAACACTTTCATAAATCATTTGAATACTCACATAAACACCTTTGAACATTTCCAAACAACACTGAAGCACTTCCAAAATAACATTTTGAATACTCCCAAATAAGATTTATCGTGTCTAATTTATCTACACTTACACATTTCATTAACTGAAATTACAACTCATCCACCATACTACTCCCTCAGTCTCCAGACTTTACAACATTACCACAAAAACTAACTCATACATTTATGACATAGACATTTTACCAAAACTAACAAAAACACACCCACACACACCACACTTTACTTTGTTCAACACAAAAAACAACATCAATTACCTTTGATTACACCAAAAACATCATTTGAACACATTCAAAAACATCATCAAACTCCTTTGAATACTCCCAAAACACCACTGAATACAACCAACACATCACCGAATACTGCCCAAACAACACTAAAAATCACCAGAAACTAAGATCAACACCACCAACTAACACCCATTTTATAGAAATCCCCTCAAATCACTATAACCAAGACGATCCCGCTCACCTCAAAACCACTAAGATCGCAGAAAACACTCATTTTTATAAACATTCACACAAAAAATTACAATCACCAACTCCATACAATATCTAATACACTCCTCTCACTACCACCAACACATACCAGCACAGACAGGAATACCTCCCGTGATATCACACTCCATCCTGCGTTTACTTGGCGATCAGCGACGTCACACCCCACTTTTACTTCATTTAACTTAACGAGAGGAGTTACTTGTTTCAACCTGTTATATCTCCAATATCTAAGGTCACCACAATCAAGACGTTTACCAAATTCTATAACCCCTCCACTAAGATCACACATTTTTGTACACATTCTCTTAAAACATCATCATAACGAAGATCACTAAAACTATATATACTTTTACTAAGATCACATAACATTTATCTTCTCTAACTCACCCACCAATTTACATTCTCATTCACACTTACACATTTCATTAGCCGAAAATACATCTCATCCACCAAACTCCTCCCTCATTCTCCAGACTTTACAACATTAGCACAAAAAAAAACTAACTCATACACTTATGACATGAGACATTACCATAACTAACACACTGACTAACTTTGAACCAACTCTGAACATCACCAAAACACCACTGATCATCTTCAAAAAAAAATACTCTGCACATCATTTGAACACCTTCAAAAAACACCATTAAACACCTCCGATTACTCCCAAAACACTACTGATTACTACCAAATCACCACTGAATACTACCAAAACACCGTCAAAATCACCAGAATCTAAGTTTAGCATCACCAGCTAACATCCATTTTATAGAAATTCCCTTATTAAATCACTATAACCAAGAACTCCCTCCCCATGGGCGCAAAAAAAAAAAGAAAAACTTGAACACAAACCTAATACGCAAACACTTAGTACATGATCACCATCAACTGAAAACATATCTTGTACACACATAAATCTAAGGCAACCACCAACAACAATCACCCATGTTCAATACCTCAAAAATCACTAATATCACAGAAAACACTCATTTTTTATAAACATTCACACAAAAAATCATATTTGACAATATCTAAGCGCACTCACCTCACTACCACCAACACACGATGTCACACCTCACAGGACCGGCGAGGTCACCTCCAGAGACGTCACACTCCCATCTGTGTTTACTTGGTGGTTAGTAACATCACACCCAACCCACCTTGTTTCAACCTGTTGTACCCTACATTATCTAAGAACACTATAACCAAGACGATTATCAGATTTTATGACCCCACCACTAATATCACAGAAAACACTCATTTTTATAATTATTCTCACAAAAATCACGATCACTAATTCCATATCATGTTTACCATCATCTATCAACACTCATCACCAAGATCACCAAAAATCTAAGATCATGCATCTCAAGACTACTATGATCACTGAAAACACTTATTTTTTAAACATTCGCACAAAAATAAGACGTACACAAAAATACCACGACACTTCCACCAACATTTATAACATATCATGAGCACTATAACATACCACTATCACAAAAAAAAAAAAAAATAATACACAGACACCCACAACTTTTACGTTTCAATCACAAATTTAAGACATGAGACATGCACACCAAATCTAAGACTTTCACCTCCAACTAAGACATACACATCTTAACTAAGACATACACCAAAACCTATACTTGTCATATTGTGGTATGAATATTCATACCGCATTTATCATTTCTCACCTATGTTGCATATCACATTCCTCATCCACATCATCCCTGAAACATCCTTTCTTATTCATTCCGTATATCTCCTAGAGATATTTTAACCCCCGACGGCCCATCACGACGTAGGAGCCAGAGTGTAGTAGGTGGTGTTGGAGTGGTGATGGTTGCTCTGGCTCCTACGTCGTGATGGGCCGTCGGGGGTTAAAATATCTCTAGGAGATATACGGAATGAATAAGAAAGGATGTTTCAGGGATGATGTGGATGAGGAATGTGATATGCAACATAGGTGAGAAATGATAAATGCGGTATGAATATTCATACTACAATATGACAAGTATAGGATTTGGTGTATGTCTTAGTTAAGATGTGTATGTCTTAGTTGGAGGTGAAAGTCTTAGATTTGATGTGTATGTCTCATGTCTTAAATTTGTGATTGAAACGTAAAAGTTGTGGGTGTCTGTGAATTATTTTTTTTTTTTTTTTTTGTGATGGTGATATGTTATAGTGCTCATGATATGTTATAAATGTTGGTGGAAGTGTCGTGGTATTTTTGTGTACGTCTTATTTTTGTGCGAATGTTTAAAAAATAAGTGTTTTCAGTGATCATAGTAGTTTTGAGATGCATGATCGTAGATTTTTCGTGATCTTGGTGATGAGTGTTGATACATGATGGTAAACATGATATAGAATTGGTGATCGTGATTTTTGTGTGAATAATTATAAAAATGAGTGTTTTCTGTGATATTAGTGGTAGGGTCATAAAATCTGATAATCGTCTTGGTTATAGTGTTCTTAGATAATGTAGGGTACAACAGGTTGAAACAAGGTGGGTTGGGTGTGATGTTACTAACCACCAAGTAAACACAGATGGGAGTGTGACGTCACTGGAGGTGACCTCGCCGGTCCTGTGAGGTGTGACATCGTGTGTTGGTGGTAGTGAGGTGAGTGCGCTTAGATATTGTCAAATATGATTTTTTGTGTGAATGTTTATAAATAATGAGTGTTTTCTGTGATATTAGTGATTTTTCAGGTAAGTGAACATGGGTGATTGTTGTTGGTCGATGTCTTAGATTTATGTGTGTACAAGATATGTTTTCAGTTGATGGTGATCATGTACTAAGTGTTTGCGTATTAGGTTTGTGTTCAAGTTTTTCTTTTTTTTTGCGCCCATGGGGAGGGAGTTCTTGGTTATAGTGATTTAAGGGAATTTCTATAAAATGGATGTTAGCTGGTGATGCTAAACTTAGATTCTGGTGATTTTGACGGTGTTTTGGTAGTATTCAGTGGTGATTTGGTAGTAATCAGTAGTGTTTTGGGAGTAATCGGAGGTGTTTGATGGTGTTTTCTGAAGGTGTTCAAATGATGTGCAGAGTATTTTTTTTGAAGATGATCAGTGGTGTTTTGGTGATGTTCAGAGTTGGTTCAAAGTTAGTCAGTGTGTTAGTTACGGTAATGTCTCATGTCATAAGTGTATGAGTTAATTTTTTTTTTGTGCTAATGTTGTAAAGTCTGGAGAATGAGGGAGGAGTTTGGTGGATGAGATGTAATTTCGGCTAATGAAATGTGTAAGTGTGAATGAGAATGTAAATTGGCGGGTGAGTTAGAGAAGATAAAATGTTATGTGATCTTAGTAAAAGTATATATAGTTTTAGTGATCTTCGTTATGATGATGTTTTAAGAGAATGTGTACAAAAATGTGTGATCTTAGTGGAGGGGTTATAGAATTTGGTAAACGTCTTGATTGTGGTGATCTTAGATATTGGAGATATAACAGGTTGAAACAAGTAACTTCCTCTCGTTAAGTTAAATGAAGTAAAAGTGGGGTGTGACGTCGCTGATCGCCAAGTAAACGCAGGATGGAGTGTGATGTCATGGGAGGTATTCCTATCTGTGCTGGTATGTGTTGGTGGTAGTGAGAGGAGTGTATTAGATATTGTATGGAGTTGGTGATTGTGATTTTTGTGTGAATGTTTATAAAAATGAGTGTTTTTCTGCGATCTTAGTGGTTTTGATGTGAGTGGGATCGTCTTGGTTATAGTGATTTGAGGGGAAATTTTTATAAAATGGGTGTTAGTTGGTGGTGTTGATCTTAGTTTCTGGTGATTTTTAGTGTTGTTTGGGCAGTATTCGGTGATGTTTTGGTAGTATTCAGTGGTGTTTTGGTAGTATTCAGTGGTGTTTTGGGAGTATTCAAAGGAGTTTGATGATGTTTTTGAATGTGTTCAAATGATGGTTTTTGAGTAATCAAAGGTAATTGATGTTGTTTTTTGTGTTGTACAAAGTAAAGTGTGGTGTGTGTGGGTGTGTTTTTGTTAGTTTTGGTAAAATGTCTCATGTCATAAATGTATGAGTTAGTTTTTGTGGTAATGTTGTAAAGTCTGGAGACTGAGGGAGTAGTATTGTGGATGAGTTGTAATTTCAGTTAATGAAATGTGTAAGTGTAGATAAATTAGACACGATAAATCTTATTTGAGAGTATTCAAAATGTTATTTTGGAAGTGCTTCAGTGTTGTTTGGAAATGTTCAAAGGTGTTTATGTGAGTATTCAAATGAGTGTTCGAAGTAATCTTGGGTTGTTCTGTAGTGAGATGATAAAGGTTGTGGATGAGAAAAGGTGGTCTCGAATGATGTATGCGAGTGTTTTGAAGGTGTTCAAAGTAAAGTGGTGTGTGTGTGTGTGTGTGTGTGTGTGTGTGTGTGTGTGGTGTGTGTGGGTGTGTGTGTACTCACCTAGTTGAGGTTGCGGGGGTCGAGTCCGAGCTCCTGGCCCCGCCTCTTCACTGATCGCTACTAGGTCCCTCTCCCTGAGCCGTGAGCTTTATCATACCTCTGCTTAAAGCTATGTATGGATCCTGCCTCCACTACATCGCTTCCCAAACTATTCCACTTACTGACTACTCTGTGGCTGAAGAAATACTTCCCAACATCCCTGTGATTCATCTGTGTCTTCAGCTTCCAACTGTGTCCCCTTGTTACTGTGTCCAATCTCTGGAACATCCAGTCTTTGTCCACCTTGTCAATTCCTCTCAGTATTTTGTATGTCGTTATCATGTCCCCCCTATCTCTCCTGTCCTCCAGTGTCGTCAGGTTGATTTCCCTTAACCTCTCCTCGTAGGACATACCTCTTAGCTCTGGGACTAGTCTTGTTGCAAACCTTTGCACTTTCTCTAGTTTCTTCACATGCTTGGCTAGGTGTGGGTTCCAAACTGGTGCCGCATACTCCAATATGGGCCTAACGTACACGGTGTACAGGGTCCTGAATGATTCCTTATTAAGATGTCGGAATGCTGTTCTGAGGTTTGCTAGGCGCTAGGTGCTAGGTGTGTTTGTGTGTGTGTTTGTGTGTGTTTGTGTGTGTGTGTGCGTGTGTGTGTGTGTGTGTGTGTGTGTTGTGTGTGTGTGTGTGTGTGTGTGTGTGTGTTGTGTGTGTGTGTGTGTGTGTGTGTGTTAGGTGGTCATAGAGTTTTGTGAATATCTTGGATACAGTGATTTTAGTGGATTTGAGATGGGTGATGAGATGCATTTTGTGGGTGTGAAATGTGATTTTTGTGTGTTCAGAAGAGGTGTGTTGGGAGATGGGGGTGAGATGGAGAGGGGTATGGGGAGGGTTGTATTAAAAATTTAATGAAATATGGGGGGGATTTTACTGAAAATAAAGGTAATGTGTGAATATTTTAAAAAGAAATTAAAGAATTGAAAAGTTATGATATATTGGAAAAGAAAGGAGGGTGTTGAAACATCTCGCAGTAGTTGGGTAGTGAGATTAGTTTTTGTGAGTATAATATCAATTTATGTGGATACAAGGAGATGGGTATGGAGAGGATTTTATTAGAATTTTAGTAATGTAGGGAGGAATGTGTATTACATTTAAGATTCAGTAAAAAGATGGGGAAAAATTTGTATCGAATAAAATGTGAATAAATTGGTAAGTGATGAGGGTTGTGGGTAATGTAGTCGAACTAGAGATGCCAAAAAAGTGGTAATAAGTTGTGGGTTGTTGATGTGACTTTTTCTGATGAAATTAGTTAAAACGAGAAAAAATTGTGGGTTGTGGGTGTTGTGGGTTGTGGGTGTTGTTGTCGAACTAGAGATACCGAAAAGACGTTATAAGTGTGTTGTTGTTGTGGGTGATGTGGGTTGTGGGTTGTAGGTTGTAGGTATTGTTGTCGAACTAGAGATACTCAAAAAGATGTTATAAGTTTGTTGTTGATGTGACTTTTTCTGAGGAAATTAGTTAAAACGAGAAAAAAATATGGGTTGTGGGTGTTGTGGGATGTGGGTGATGTGGGTTGTGGGTGTTGTTGTCGAACTAGAGATGCTGAAAAAGTGGTTATAAGTTTGTTGGTTGTGGTTTGTGGTTGTGGATTGGGTTGTGGGTGTTGTGGGTGTGTTGTGGGTGTGTGGGTGGGGATGTGGGTTGTGGTGTGTTGTGGGATGTGGGTGTTTTGGGTGTTGTTGTTGAACTAGAGATACCGAGAAAGATGTTATAAGTGGGATGTTGTTGTGACTTTTTCTGATGAAATTAGTTAAAACGAGAAAAAATTGTGGGGTTGTGGGTGTTGTGGGTTGTGGGTGTTGTGGGTTGTGGATGTTGTTGGTTGTGGGTGTTGTTGTCGAACTAGAGTTGTTGAAAAGTGATTATAAGTTGCGGGTTGCTGTTGTTGTGACTTTCTGATGAAATTAGTTAAAACGAGAAAAAATTGTGGGGTGTGGTGATGTGGGTTGTGATTGTTGTGGGTGATGTGGGTTGTGGGTGATGTGGGATGTGGGTGTTGTGGGTTGTGGGTGATGTGGGGTGTTGATCTTAGTTTATGGTGATTCTGGTGGTGTTTCAGTGTATTCAGTAGTGTTTTAGTAGTATTCAGTGGTGTATTTGGGAGTACTCAAAATATTGTCTTGGAAGTGTTTCAGTGTTCTTTGGAAAATGATCAAAGGTATTTTTGTGAGTATTCAAATGATTTATGAGAGTGTTTTGAAGGTGTTCAAAGTAAAGTGAGGTGTGTGTGCGTATTAACTTCGTAATATGTAAAATTGTGACTAGTGAATTTATCGAAAAGTGGTTATAAGTGATGTGGTGACTTTTTGTGATGAAATAGTTAAAACGAGAAAATTTTTTTGTTATGAGTGAAAATTGTGAGGTGTTGGTTGGAGTGTGAGGGTTTGGGAGGGTGGGGAGAAGGAGAGAGACGATTACTTCGTTGGGGAGTGACCTGAGATGAAATAGTTAAAACGAGAAAAATGTCTTTTGTGAAGAAATTGTGGATTGTTGTGGGTATTAACGAAAAAAATGTGAAATTATTTGGGTTATCCTGGGTTAAGAGGGAAAATGTTTTCCCTATGTTGTATATGAAATGTGTAGGGGTAAGTCGACAAGATTCAGCCTGTATGTGTGCGGTCATCACGTGACGTCACTGACATAGGGGGAAGTCGACAAGATTCAGCCTGTATGTGTGAGGTCATCACGTGATGTCACTGACCGCCGAGTAAACACAGGTTGGGTGACGTCACACTTGTTTAGACCTGTAGTAAGAGAAAGTACCATGCCTCATAGGAGGAGTTCATTTGAATGCTTACACCCAGAGGGGGGAATCCGAAAAACCTTGATCCAAGGAGATGGAGGAGAAAACCTTGATCCAAGGAGATTGAGTCTTTGTATTATCGAGAAAACTTGATCCAAGGAGATGGATACTTTGATATCGAGAAAAATTTGATCCGAGGAATTGGAGTCTTTGTATTATCGAGAAAAAACTTGATCCAAGGAGATGGAGTCTTTGTATTATCGAGAAAAACAAAGTTGGGATGGGGGTGAAAGTGGGAGGGGGAACCTTAAAAACTTGATCCGAGGAGATGGAGTCTTGGTATTGTTGATATCGAGAAAAACTTGATCCGAAGAGATGGAGTCTTTGTATTATCGAGAAAACCTTAATCCAAGGTGATGAAGGAGAAATATTTTGGGGTGAAAGTGGGAGTCCATTTTGAATATTTATACCCAGAGGGGGGAATCCCAAAAAAACTTGATCCCAGGAATTGGAGTCTTTGTATTATCGAGAAAAAAAAATCGAAAAAATTTGGGGTGGGGGTGAAAGTGGGAGGGGCAATCCAAAAAACTTGATTCGAGGAGAGCAAAAGAAAATAAAAAAAAATTGAAAAAAATCGGAAAAAAAATCGGGGAGGGCGGTGCGTCCGGAGCGCTGCTGGAAGGCGCAGGGGGCAGGGACGGGCCGGGCCAGGGGGGCGGGCAGGCGCGAGGGCACGCGGGCGCAGGGGTCGGGCGGGGGGAAGCGGGGGGGGGGGCGCGGGAGGGGGGGCGGGGGGGGTGGGGTGGGGGTCGTGGGTGGGGTCATGGGTGGGGTCAATGTCATTAGCACATAGTTGTGAAAAAGGTCATTAGCATATAGGTGTGAAAGGGAGCCACTCAGAGCAGGGACCGCTCAGAGGTATGGGCCATACTGTGGGAGCCACTCTGTAGAAGGAGCCACTGAGAGAGGAAGCCACTCTATAGAATGAGCCATACAGCCGCCTTCATCACTACTACCGTCATATGGCAACCAAGATAAACCTCCTGACCCATAGTCAGGACATCCCAATTTAGCCCACCCAGGTAATTTTTCAGTCCCATGAAGTCGGCCAAGCAAAAATCTGGGACAGAGATTTGATTGCAGTTATCTGGGTAATTCCATGATATATTGAAACTAAATGATTTTTTGATTCACTTTCCCCCAAACTCATCATTAACATCAAGATTATTAATTAGTGAATCTCTGCTGGCAAGAACCAAGTCAAGCAGATTGTTTCGTCTAGTTGGTTCTGTCACAACCTGTTCTAAAAAGGAACCCTGAACCGTATCAAGAAAGTCACTAGACTTAAGATTTCCTGTCATATTGTTCCAATCAATTTGTTTAAAGTTAAAATCTCCCATTATCACAACATTTTCATATCTAGATGCCTTATGAATTTCGTCCCATAACAGCTTACTGCACTCCCTATCAAGATTTGGGGGCCTATAAATCACACCCAAAATTAATTTGTCACGTCCCTCGAGAAACTGTAGCCAGACAGATTCTGTGTTCGATGTTTCTAATCTCATATCATGTCTAAGACATTTTAAATTTTCTCTGACATACATCGCCACTCCACCACCCTTCCTGTTGACCCTATCAGTGTGGAATAGTCTACAACCCTGTTTGTTGCATTCAGGAGGCATTTCTCTATCTTTCAGGTTGAACCAGGTCTGTTATACCAATAATATCTATATTACCTGCACTTGCAAGTAATCTTAACTCATCTATCTTATTTCTTAGACTCCTACTATTTATATAGTAAACCTTTAGGGAACTAGTCAGTTGTTACCCTCTACTATCTCTCTTTGTTTGTTGATCAATTGATTTGTTATTACTATCAACTTTATTTTGAATATTGTCTTTTAAACATATCCCTGAGGTATCCCAGTAATAACTGTTGTTTTTAACCCTAATGCTGCAGCCTGATTGTTTCCCACAAACACCCATACCTCTATAATCTATCAGTTTAAATTCCTAGACAATTCACCAATTACCCTCACAATTGAATTGGCAAATGCAACCACTCCATCCCCAGAGAGATGAACCCCATCCCTTGCATACACATCAAAATCGGAAAAAAAATTCTTGGAGTGGGGGCGATCCGGACGACGCTGCAGAAGGCCCAGCAGAAGGCGCGGGCGGGCGCGAGGGGCACGGGCGGGCACGAGGGTGCGGCGGGTGCGGGGTTCGGGCGGGGGGGCGTGGGCGCGGGGGGGGGGGGGGGGCGCGGGGGGCGCGGGGGGGGGGGGGGGGGGGGGGGGCGCGGGGGGCGGGCGCGGGGGGGGCGGGGGGGGCGCGGGGGCGCGGGGGGGCGCGGGGGGGCGGGGGGGGCAGGGAGGCGCGGGGGGGGGCGCGGGGGGGCGCGGGGGGCGGGGGGGGGTTGAGGGTGGGGGGTCGTGGTGGGGCATGGGTGGGGGTCGAGGGTGGGGGCAAGGTCATTAGACATAGGTGTGAAAAGGGATTCCAGGTTAAAAACTTTTTGGTGTAAAGGGAGCCAATCAGAGGAGGGGGCCGTCAGAGGTATGAGCCATACTGTGGGAGCCATCTGTAGGAAGCCCTGAAAGAGGAAGCCAATCTGTAGAATGAGCCATACAGCCACCTTCATCACTACTGACGTTTTTCAGAGCATAGTTCTAGCTGCCCAGATAACTTTTGTTCCGTCAGTCCAAAATCACATTTAATCTACATCTACTGATCTAGTGATGCATGAAATCATTTTACCTCAGTAGTAAATATTCTCACATATTCAAGTTTTCTGTAACTTTACAATAATATATATACGAAACAGATGTATAATGTGTAACCCTATTATACCATACTTCAGAAAATGTTCCAGAAAGTGCTGATAGTGAGGATTCTTTACAAAGGTCTTATTTACCTACCTTGCTCCAAGGTCGTTACAATGCTTCATAACCTTGAATCCCAAAAGTGGTAGGCCACTTTGCCCGACTTCTCTAGGTTATCCTAGGAAACTCACATATATGTTACTATATACGTTACCCTAAGAAACTCATACTTATGTGCTTATATGATGAACGCTACTATATATATTTCGTGAACCTGTGTAACTTCTCTCCTAATTATGGTTTAAACAGATTGACTTCTTCCATTAGCTGCTAACTACCTTTAACAGTACACTGTCAAAACGGTACTGTTATCTGCCTATTACAATACCCCATAAAACCGTTACCGGAAATATTTGATTAGAAATGACCGGGACATATTCTCACCTCCACCAACCTACGGGAGATGTTATACTCTCCGGAACACCCCGTATACCGCGATACAAGCAGTGGGACGCGATTTACCCGGTACGGAAGAAAACATTAAGACGTGTTTCCTCAAGGCATCTACTGTCCATGTTAACACATCAGTAAAATGGGTGCCTGTGTGTCCGTAGTTCTATCACTAGCGCACTCAGCTCACACACTGAGGTCCAGGGTTCGAATATCCTCCGGTACGGCTGAAAAACATTATTGACATGTTTCCATAAGACAACTGTTGTCCATGTCCCTGTTCACCCATCAGTTCAAAATGGGTACCTGGGTGTTAGTCGACTGGTGTGGATCGCATCCTGGGACAAAAATTTACCAAATTTGCCCGAAATGCTCTGCATAAGCCGCTTTTTATATTGTATGCCAGTGATGCAGCTTAGGTTTTATACCTGTCAGGGTAGGAAAAAAAACTTTCATCATAATTTTTTGTTTTAAAAGGGCTCTAAGGGGGGGGCGGAACCCGGGGAACCCTTTTGGGATGGCCCCCTTTGGGGGGCACCCTTTGGGGGGAAATATAACCCCGGGGCTGCCCCTTTGACAAAAAATTTGGGTTCAGAAAAATTTGTTTTTCTAATGGCATTTTTACAAAAAATAATTGGGGTAAAACTTTTTTGGATGAGGTAGAGAAAGTTTAAATGGGCAAAAAAAAAGCCCGTTTTAAAGGGGCCGTTCTGGTCAAATTGCCCGTTTATGAATGTTCATTGCCAAAATTGTACGAAATTTTTTTGAATGACCGTAAATTTCCAAAACAAACGTGTTTCCGTTTTTGAAGATTTTTTTTTAGTTTTTTTTTTTTTTTGAGTTAACTGAAAAAAATAGGTTGTGGGGCGTAAATGAAGGTTTATGGCCAAAAACATTGGGGTTTTTTTAAATTTAAAAGGAGAAGTTTTCCGGTTTTTAATGGTTCTTTCCCTTGGTTAAAAATTTTTAAAGGGGCATGCATAGTGACGTAAATGGTTTCCTGCAAATATTTACGTTTTCCCGGGCCCCTGCAGTAAGGGGTAACTGGGCCCTTGCAGTAGTGGACGTAAAGGGTTTTGCAGTATGGGGTAACTGGTTTAGCCCGTTAGTGAAAGTAAAATGGATCAGTAGTGACGTAAGGCCTTTCAGTAGTGACGTAAAATGGGCCCTCAGTTGTGATAACTGGGCCTGCCTATACTAAATGGGCATGCAGTAGTATAACTGGTTTAGGCCCGTAATGATAACTGGGCATGCAAATTTTGGGCTAACCCGGTTTAGGGATTTTGGGGTAACTGTCCTTGCAGAAATGACGTAAAGGGCCTCCCCTAGTATTAAAATGGTCAAGGTAGTGACGTAATGGTATGCAGATGGGGGGTAAATGGTCCTGAGGTTTTGGGGGGTAACTGGTTTAAGCAGTAGTGGGCGTAACTGGGCATGCAGTAGTAGGTTAAAGGGCATCAAATAGTGACGTAAAATGGTCATGCAGTTATTTAAAAAGGTTTAGCAGTATGACGGAATTTTCATTCAGTATGGGGTAACTGGTAAAGCAGTTTTGAGTTTACTGGCCCTGCGTAGTGAAAATTTTTTTCCTGCAGGTTCCTTTTTTGGGCCCTGCCCTTTTGACGTTTAAATGGCCATGCCGGAGTGGGCGAACCCGGCCCTTTCAGTAATGACTAACTGGCCCCTGCATATGACGTAACGGCCCTGCAGTAGTGCGGAACTGGTATGCCCCTAGTGAGTAACCCGGTCTTTCCCGGGAAAGTAAACCCGGTCATTTCAGTAGTGAGAACCCGGGCCCCTTTCAGTAGTGAGTATTCTGGTTTATGCAGTTACGAAAAAGGTCATTTCAGAAGTATTAAATGGTTCCCTTCAGTAGTGACGTAAAATGGTCCCTGCAGTAGTGAGTAATTGGTCCCTGCAGTAAATGACTAACTGGGCATGCAATAGTACGTAACTTTTTTATGCATATGAAAGTAACTGGTAAAAGCAGTAGTGGAAAACCCGGCCCGCAAGTAGTGACGGAAAATGGCAGCAAGGTAGTGCGTAACTGGCCCTGCAAGTACGAACGGGCCCCTGCAGTATTTTACTAACTTTGGCCCTGCAATAGTGGGCGTAAAATGGCCCTGCAAATATGGGCTAAAATGGCCCCGCAGTAGTGGGGCGTAACTGGTCATCATGGGCGTAACCCGGTCATTATGACGTAACTGGGGGATGCAGATGGGGCGTAACTGGCCATGCAGTTTTGGAAAGTAACTGGCAAGCATATGGGGCGTTAAACTGGGGCATGCATAGGGGACCCTAAAATTGGGCATGCAGTTTTGGGCGTAATTGGGCCCTGCTAGTGATGAAAACCTGGAGTACTTAACCCCCATCCCCCCACCCTTTAAACAGGGGGGGACCCCAAAGATCGCCCCGGGGGAACCAAAACACCAAAATCTTAGCGACGCCCCTTTATTTCCCATAGGGTGGGGTGTGAACCCGTGTACCACCTTTTTTCCCTCAAAACGGAAAAAAAAATTGAACACTGACAAAAATCATACACGACTTACCTACCGGGGGTGTTAAACCCCAGGATGTTTTTTCAAAATTTCTTGGGGAAAAACCCTATTTTCGGAAAAACCGGGGCGGTGGGAAACTCAAAGGGCGAAAAGTAATGGGTAAGGGACACCGCAAAATTGACAAAGGAAATTAAAGGGAGGGAGCAGAAAAATAAAAACAAAAGTGGAATAGCACAGAAATAAACTTGTTTAAAAATCGTTTTTATATTTTTCAGGGACAGTAAAAAGTGGTTAAAGGGGTGGGGAGCAGCAAAACAAATAAAAAAGGGGGTGGGGAGCAGGGGAAAAAGTAACACAAGAATTACAACAAATTAATAATTAAGGGAAAAATTTAAAACAACAAAGGAAAAAAAAAAAACAGGCAACAGTTGGGAAATTAACACAGAAAAGGGGAGCAACAGTAACAAAGTACATGAGAAAATGGAAAATTTTAAAAACAGATTATAGAAAAGAGTAGGGAAAAAGTAAATTTCCCACAAGTAACGCCAAGAGAGGGGGACATTGGAACAAAAAAAATAAAATGAAAAGGGTTGCCAACACACACATTTAGTGACAGTAGCAGAAACACAACCCCGTGGGTGAAAAAAGTTTTTTTTTCAACAACAACACATGGTTTACAGTACAGCAAAAAACACACATGGGTGACAAACAGCAAAACAAAAAAAGTGGGACACAGACAGCAACACACACAGTTTGGGGGGACAGTAAACAACACCACCCCCAGGGGTGAGGACAGTTAGCAACAACACATGGGTGAAGTTTGCAGGGAAAAACCCCACATGAGTGGAAAAAAAGAGGCAAAAAAACACACACAATGAGTGAAAGTAGCAGCAACACACAACGAGACAGAAGCAGCACCATACACAGTGAGTGATAGTAACAACAAAACATAGAGAAAGGGAGAATTGAAGCATCAGATATAGTGGGCGCAGTAGCAGTAACATTGACAATGAGAGGGTGAAAGTAGAAGAAAAACTCATTGATAACTGCAACAATAATAAGAGTGGATGACGACAACAACACAAACAATGGCAGTAGCAGCAACACAGTGACAGTAGCAGCAACACACACAGTGACAGTAGCAGCAACACACACAGTGACAGTAGCAGCAACACAGTGACAGTAGCAGCAACACACACACACAGTGACAATAGCAGCAAACAGTGACAGTAGCAGCAACACACACAGTGACAGTAGCAGCAACACACACAGTGACAGTTAGCAGCAAACAGTGACAGTAGCAGCAAACACAACACACAGTGACAATAGCAGCAACACAGTGACAGTAGCAGCAACACACACAGTGACAGTAGCAGCAACACACACAGTTACAGTAGCAGCAACACAGTGACAGTAGCAGCAACACACACAGTGACAATAGCAGCAACACACATAGTGACAGTAGCAGCAACACACACAGAGTAGCAGCAACACTAGTACCAATATACACAGTGACACTAGCAGCAACACTCAGTTAGCGACAGTAGTAGGAACACAAAGAGAGTAGCAGCAACACACAGTGATAGCAGCAGCAACACTCACAGATATTGTCATTAGCAGCAACACTCACAATTAGTGAGAGTAGCAGAAACACTCACGGTTATTGACAGTAGCAGCAGCACACACAGCTAGTGACAATAGCAGCAACACAGTGGCAATAGCAGCAACACGCACGTTTATTGAGGATAGCAGCAACACAGAGTTAGTGACAGTAACAGCAACACAAACACAGTGACAGTAATAGCAACAAACACAGTAACAGTAGCAGCAACACACACACAATAACAGTAGCAGCAACATTCACAGTGACAGTAGCAGCAACACGCACAGTGACAGTAGCAGCAACACAGTGACAGTAGCAGCAACACAGTGACAGTAGCAGCAACACAGTGACAGTAGCAGCAACACTCACAGTTAGCGACAGTAGCAGGAACACTCACGGTTATTGACAGTAGCAGCAACACATACAGTTAGTGACAGTAGCAGCAACACACAGTGACATTAGCAGCAAAACACAGTGGCAATAGCAGCAACACGCACGTTTATTGAGGATAGCAGCAACACACAGTTAGTGACAGTAACAGCAACACAAACACAGTGACAGTAGCAGCAGCACACACAGTGACAGTAGCAGCAACACACACAGTGACAGTAGCAACACACACACAGTGACAGTAGCAGCAACACACAGTGACAGTAGCAGCAGCACACACAGTGACAGTAGCAACACGCACAGTGACAGTAGCAGCAACACACACAGTGACAGTAGCAGCAACACACACAGTGACAGTAGCAACACACACACAGTGACAGTAGCAGCAACACACAGTGACAGTAGCAGCAGCACACACAGTGACAGTAGCAGCAGCACACACAGTGACAGTAGCAGCAGCACACACAGGTGACAGTAGCAGCAACACACACAGTGACAGTAGCAGCAGCACACACAGTGACAGTAGCAGTAACACACAGTGACAGTAGCAGCAACACACAGTGACAGTAGCAGCAACACAGTGACAGTAGCAGCAACACCCACAGTGACTGAAGCATCAATATTCACAGTTAGTGACAGTAGCATCAATACTCACAGTTAGTGACAGTAGCAGCAATACTCACAGTAACAGCAACACACACAGTTAGGGAAAGTAGCAGCAATACACACACTAATGTCGGCAGTAGCAACACTCAGTGACAGCAGCAACACTCAGTGACAGCAGCAACACTCAGTGACAGTAGCAGCAACACTCAATGACAGCAGCAGCACTCAGTGACAGCAGCAACATGCACAGTTAGTGACAGTATCAGCAACTCTTACAGTCAGTGACTGTAGCAGCAACACACACAGTTAGTGCATGAGTAGCAACACAGTGAGTGATAGTAGCAGTAACACACACGGTGAGAGTAGCAGCAACACACAGTGACTGCAGCAGCAACACACACACAGCAACACAGTGATAATATTAGCAACACACACAGTTAGTGACAGAATAAACAACACAGAGATAGATAATTGCAGAAACACACAATGAAAATTGTATCAACACACACAGCTAATGACAGTAACAGCAACACACAGTGGCAGTAGCAGCAACACAGTAGCAGCAACACACAGTAACAGCAACACACAGTGGCAGTAGCAGCAACACAGTAGCAGCAACACACAGTAACAGCAACACACAGTGGCAGTAGCAGCAACACACAGTGACAGTAACAGCAACACAAACACAGTGACAGTAATAGCAACACACACACACACAGTGACAGTAGCAGCAACACACACACACAGTGACAGTAGCAGCAACACACACACAGTGACAGTAGCAGCAACACACACACAGTGACAGTAGCAGCAACACACACACAGTGACAGTAGAAGCAACACACACACAGTGACAGTAGAAGCAACCCACACAGTGACAGTAGCAGCAACACACAGTGACAGTATCAGCAACACACACACAGTGACAGTAGCAGCAACACACAGTGACAGTAGCAGCAACACACACAGTGACAGCAGCAACACACACACAGTGACAGTAGAAGCAACACACACAGTGACAGTAGCAGCAACACACAGTGACAGTAGCAGCAATACACACACAGTGACAGTAGCAGCAACACACACAGTGACAGTAGAAGCAACACACACAGTGACAGTAGCAGCAACACACAGTGACAGTATCAGCAACACAGTGACATTAGCAGCAACACAGTGACAGTAGCAGCAACACCCACATTGACTGAAGCAGCAATACTCACAGTTAGTGACAGTAGCAGCAATACTCACAGTAACAGCAACACACACAGTTAGGGAAAGTAGCAGCATTACACACACTAATGTCGGCAGTAGCAACACTCAGTGACAGTAGCAGCAACACTCAGTGACAGTAGCAGCATGCAGTTAGTGACAGTATCAGCAACTCTTACAGTCAGTGACTGTAGCAGCAACACACACACTTAATAGCAGTAGCAGCAACACTCAATTAGCGGATGAGTAGCAACACACAGTGAGTGATAGCAGTAACACACACACGGTGAGAGTAGCAGCAACACACAAAGTGACTGCAGCAGCAACACACACACAGCAACACAGTGATAATATTAGCAACAAAACAGTTATTGACAGAATAAGCAACACAGGGATAGATAATTGCAGAAACACACAATGAAAATTGCATCAACACACACATCTAATGACAGTAACAGCAACACACAGTGACTGATAGCAGCAACACACAGTGAACATGACAAAATACCACAGTGATAGATGCAGCAACACACACAATGAGTGACAGAAGCAACAGCACACAGTGATAGTAGCAGCAACACAATGAAGGTTTCATGGTAATATCAACACTCACAGTAGTAGTTTTGCTGTTGTTGCAATAGCAACAACAGCAAAACTCAAAGATGTTGATGTAAGCAGCAACATAAACAATAGTTAATAGTAGCAACAACACACACACAGTAGTTAACAGTAGCAACAACACACACAGTAGTTGACAGTTGCAGCAACACAGTGACTGATGGTAGCAGTAACACACACAGTGACTGGTGGTAGCAGTAACACACAGTGACTGATAGTAGCAGTAATACAGTGACTGATAGTAGCAGTAACACACAGTGACTGATGGTAGCAATAACACACACAGTGACTGATAGTAGCAGTAACACACAGTGACTGATGGTAGCAATAACACACACAGTGACTGATAGTAGCAGTAACACACACAGTGACTGATAGCAGTAACACACACACAGTGACTGATAGTAGCAGTAACACAGTGACTGATAGTAGCAGTAACACACACAGTGACTGATAGCAGTAACACACACACAGTGACTGATAGTAGCAGTAACACAGTGACTGATAGTAGCAGTAACACACACAGTGACTGACGGTAGCAATAACACACACAGTGACTGATGGTAGCAGTAACACACACAGTGGCTGATGGTAGCAATAGCACACAGTGACTTATAGTAGCAGTAACACACACAGTGACTGATAGCAGTAACACACACAGTGACTGATGATAGCAGTAACACAGTGATTGATGGTAGCAGTAACACACACAGTGACTGATGGTAGCAGTAACACAGTGACTGATGGTAGCAGTAACACACACAGTGACTGATGGTAGCAGTAACACACACAGTGACTGATGGTAGCAGTAACACACACAGTGACTGATGGTAGCAGTAACACACACAGTTACTGATGGTAGCAGTAACACACACAGTGACTGATGGTAGCAGTAACACACACAGTGACTGATAGCAGTAACATACACACAGTGACTGATGGTAGCAGTAACACACAGTGACTGATGGTAGCAGTAACACACACAAACAGTAAGCGATATAGCAGTAACTGACAGAGTGACTGACAGGAGCAGCAACACACACAGTAAGTTATAGGAGCAGTAACACACACACAGTAAGTAATAGGAGCAACAACACACACAGTAAGTGATAGCAGTAACACACACAGTAGGTGACAGGAGCAGTAACACACACACAGTGAGTGACAGGCGCAGTAGCACACACATGCACAGTGAATGATAGGAGCAGTAACACACAGTGAGTGACAGAAGCAGTAACACACACAGTGACATTGGCTTGTGTTAATTTGCAAGAAACCCGGATTTCCTTCGCGAAGGGGATATAACTTAGTATATGGTCTAGTGGACAGATCTCACATTTTTGTGCATGATGGCAGATCCCCTCGCCATACACTCAGCATATACATATTGTAGGGTAATGTATTAAGTTGAATATTATTAATTTAATTATAATGGCCTAGAACGTTTTGAACTGGGACAGTTTTTATTTGAAGATATATAAAATATTCTCCTAAAAAAGTGCATTTAAAATTAACGGCTGAGACATACTTCTTGATAATAACAAGTATTTTATGTCCATTTCTTTATCTTTTCATCCAAGGACAGGAAGGTAAAGAAGAGATACAAGTAGGTAGATTATTGGTTATCAAACAAACTGGCTACATCAAGAGTGTACCGCTCTTGTACCTCGTATGTTAGTTCCATATTGAGGAAAATAAGCTTACTGTTGTTCCTTTTTTAATTCCATCACACAGGTTGTGTTTTGTGTATGAGTTAGGAGACTTAAGTAATATTAAGAGGAATTTGTTAAGCCACAATGTGTTGTGTCACTTAGGAACTTCAAAGGTTTCTTCCAGCAGTTGTGGAGTTGCTATAATTCAGGAATTATTATTATACAGGCTAGCCTATCATACACTTTGTAAATAAACCATACCCCCGGCCGGGATTGAACCCGCGGTCATAGAGTCTCAAAACTCCAGCCCGTCGCGTTAGCCACTAGACCAGCTAGCCACAATAAGATTCATCCAACACAGTGGTGCCTATGCTAACCTTCCTATGGTGTAGAAATATACCTAGTTGGATGAACCTTATTGTGGCTAGCTGGTCTAGTGGCTAACGCGACGGGCTGGAGTTTTGAGACTCTATGACCGCGGGTTCAATCCCGGCCGGGGGTATGGTTTGTTTGCAATCGTGTCATTACGATTTCTTGAGTCACTTTGTAAATATATCGTCATTACAGAACAAAAAAAAGTTAAAAATTATCATAGGCCTATCAGTACTTATTGATAAAAATTATAAAATAATCCTTTGCAATTATTCCACAAAAAAGTCTGAACATCAAGAAACAATCTCAGTCACTGATGTTCAACAACACAGATAATTTTGGGTAATCCAAGATACGATGTATACTATAACACCACCTTATGTTATATTTATTTAGTATGGTCACAATGGGTCACTTATCTGGGAGTAATTAAAAAAAGAAT
Source organism: Cherax quadricarinatus (assembly GCF_026875155.1). NCBI lineage: Eukaryota > Metazoa > Arthropoda > Malacostraca > Decapoda > Parastacidae > Cherax > Cherax quadricarinatus. The sequence goes on from NC_069432.1 coordinate 1,756,124, forward strand.
ATTCATTATAGGAGAAAAAATCAGAAAAGTCCATTCCAAATATATGAATGGATCTTCTCAGATTTTTATCTTGCTTGACTGAATGTTGAAATTAGACTAAACATAAATACACAAAAACTTACGTACACCCGCAGTGTGCTGTTATTCTACCTTTATGATAGTTACATAGAGACTGAATTTCTTGCCACAAGTGATGAAATCTGTCAGCCTCAGCTGAGAGACTTCATAAGGGCAAGACGGAAAGGTGGGAGAGAGGGATGAAAGGTAAATTGGCAAGGAGATGATTAATTTATAGAATATTCATATAAAAACACTGACATATCCTGGGATTAGTGACACAATACAATGGAAAATATTAAGTTATTTTCATTTTGATTTCAGGATGGGAATAGAGGTGTGGTTGTTGGTGGCTGGAGTAGTGATGGCAGCTTGGGCATACTCCCGCTGGCGCCACAGCTACTGGTCGTCTCGAGGAGTCTCAACCCCTCCTTATCTTCCCTTCCTCGGACATATGCACAAGCTTTTATCGTCTTCCCAGTCTCGATGGCTTTATTTCGACGAGGTCTGTACTTGCTACTTAATGATCTTCATCTAAATCCTTGTCAAGGCTTTTGATGCAAGATCTACTATTACATATTTTGGTAATGTATTTTGTTGTTTTAAATATACAAAAAACATTTAGGAATTTTAATTCTTGTTATAATCATAACGAAACACTAAACGCTTAAGGATCATACAGCACAGTAAGGTGTGAGAATGGTGGTTAATGCGCTCACATTATGATGAGAACCTTTTTCCAGGTGTATCAAAAGTTTGGAGGTTCAACACTCAGTGGACTGTATGAGCTGTTTCGTCCTGTTCTCATGATTGGCGATCCTGAACTGCTCAAAAACATCTTTGTTAAGGATTTTGATCATTTTGTGGACCGTCGAAAGTTTGTAGTGGAAGAAGGAAGCATTTCAAACATAATGCTGAGTAACATGACCGGAGATGAGTGGAAGACTCTCCGGGGGATCATGACTCCCACTTTCACGTCTGGCAAGATGCGCTCCATGTTTCCTCTGATGTGTGATAAGGCCGATGCTCTTGTTTCTTTTTCTCTTAAAGAAGCAGCTAACAAACCTTTTGTTGATATGAAGGTAAACTTTGCAAGGTTTACTATGGATACTATTGCTTCCTGTGCTTTTGGTATTGAATGTAATTCTTTTAAGAGCGAGGTGCCAGAGTTTTCCAAATATGCTGAAATGTTTTTTAATTTTCCCTTTTTAAGGATCCTAAAAATTACTCTTTTTAACATTTTCCCGAAGATTGGTAATGCCTTGGGAATCAAAATAGATTCACCAGCCATAGGTTTTTTCTCGAATGTTGTAGAAGAGACAATTGCAGCCAGAAATACAGGACAAAGACGGGGTGATTACTTGGACTTGCTCTTGGACGCTCGAGGTGGTGTTAACCATCCCATCATTACTGACACATCAACTGTCCCACACAACCAGTCCACCACTACCCAGGACCGTACTGCCCAGGAGACCATCATTACTGACACATCAACTGTCCCACACAACCAGTCCACCACTACCCAGGACCGTACTGCCCAGGAGACCATCATTACTGACACATCAACTGTCCCACACAACCAGTCCACCACTACCCAGGACCAAACTGCCCAGGAGACCATCAACCACGACTCTTCTGTCACTAACGTTAACAACATTCCCATCGCTCAATCAAAGCAAGGTCAGTGATGATACATTATCATTATTTTTTGGTTTACTCCCAAAAAAGTGTGGTATTTAAAAATGCAATATCATGTGAAGTTCTAAACCCTTGTGGAACATTATATATAAGAGTTCCATTAAGTTAAAGTTAGATGTTTCGACAATCATCGATAACAAATTTATTAGCCATTCGATCTGAATTTGTGAATATTCTTCTTGGGATCAAAAAAAGCAAATTATATAGTAAAATCTGACACAGTTAAAATATATATTCATTATTTTCGATCGTATAATTAAATTAAGTGGTCATGATCGATTTTCTCTATAATATTGAGGCGTATCCCATGGTATGTTGTTTCTTTGAGAATCCCAGCCCACCAACCCACCAGCCCACCAGCCCATCAACCCACCAAATGGTTACACAATATTATAGCCTAACTTGAAGCAATATTGTGTTACGTTAAAATACATAGTTAAAGCAATCATTGTGATCCAATGTTTGGAAATTATGATAGAATTGAATTTCATGTCAGTCTTAATTCCTCCTTAAGATATGATCCGCTACGATTCCTATATAGTAGGGCCCCACTTATACGGCAGGTTAGGTTCCTGGCTACTGCCGGAAAGCAGACATCGCCGTAAAACAGAACACCATTTGTTTCCACTTTTAAATGTCAGATAATAAGTTTACACTAACATATATTAAGTTAGCAAAAGAATAATAAAACAATAAAAAGTAAAATACACACACAATACACTCATAACTTACCTCAAAATATTTGTAGTCTTAATGTAGGGTGAGAAGTGAATAGTGTATATTGAAAGAAGTTAGGTGTGGTAGGTATGGTAGCCAGCCAGTCCACCCCACCCCACCCCACCCACACAAAATAATTGAAAGAGGAATAGAGTGATAAAATGCATATAGTGTACACTCATTACTTACCTTAAAATAGTTGTAGTCTTAATGATCTTAATATAGAGTGCAAGTAGAGTAGGTAGGTATCGAATAATGTTTAAGTATCGTAATCCCATTTTGGACACCCCACCCATATATTAAATATCACGCATTTGAAGCGCCTAGAATGATAAAATGCATACACAGTACGCTCATTACTTACCTTAAAATATTTGTAGTCATAATGTAGCGTGAGATTAAACGAATAAACGAGAGAGAAAGAGAGACAGAGAGAATGAGTACAGGAGAGAGGACAGAGCGAGTTATGTAAACAAACCAGCCAGACACGTATGGTTTTAGTTCATTCCGCAAGTCGACTACAAAAATATTTCATATTTATGTTAATTTATTCTACTGTGGTATATTAATCATGTTTATATGTTACATAGTGTGTTTATTATACAATTTTGATAAAAAAATGGATTAAGCAATATGTCTATATTAAGTAACGTTTTATATAACATTTAATGTGCCTCACTCTGACTTTTTTGGGTTGTTAGGTTCCCTACACATATGCTGTTATGTGTAAGTATATTTAGGTACAGGTACACATAAGTATAATTATCAGGGTATATATAAAATAAGCAATTGCTTTAAAACACTTGAAATTCTGGAAAATTTCCAGACATAATAGAGATGTGTTAACGGAGAATGTAAACAAACAGGGTGGGATGCGCCGTATTTGAAAGACCGCTCGCCATATAGCAAATTTTGGTCATAATATGTAATCGCTGTATTAGCGGAACGCTGTAAAGCGGGGCCTATGGTATTTTATTTTTACTTTTTCTATTTTTAGTGAAAAGTAATCGTGATGATAAAATAGAAACACTGGATAATAGTTTAAATAGTGTAATTATTTAATATCTTGCTTGAGCTAGAAAATTTGGATCTGATGAAACATAGTTTATAACAAGTTTATAATTTGTTTGAAAAATATACATTAACCATCATAACTAATAGCATAAATAAGTTATCATATCATTACAGTGTTGACCAACAAAAGCATTGTGGCACAGAGTGTGTTGTTCCTTGTCGCTGGCTACGAAACCACGGCGGCTACTCTGGCCTTCTTATCATTCCAACTGGCCAAGCATCCCATACATCAGCAGCGTCTCCGTGAGGAGATAAAGCAGATCATTCACGAATATGGTGATATTACCTACCAGGGCATCATGGAAGCCAAACTTCTCGACGCTTGTCTCATGGGTGAGATCCTGCTTTAGGGAATCATGGAACATGTGGGGTTTAAACCTTGGCTCAACGAGATTCATCTGTGGTCACAGATTGGCCAATACTAACTTACCTTTGGTGTTTAGAAATGTAGCTAGCTGAATGAGTCCTATTAAATCCAGCTGGCCCAGTTATTAGCGCACTGGCTAGTGAGTTTCAGGACGCACTTGCCATGGGTTCAAACCCCACTCCTTCCGTGATTTGTTTGTAATCGTCTAATTAACATTTCCTAAACCTTACCTTAGTGTAGAGTTAAGGATGTCGGTCAGATGTAAAATGGAAATTGTGTGTCAGTATTGTCATAACTGTTGATATGTCAGACGTGCATTAACTACTTATTTCTTGTTTATAACTCAAATATCGAGAGACGACCTAGTAATAATTTAGCATTACAACATAATTTATCGCTTCAACATTATCTTGTCAGCACCATTCTCCCGCTGTATCTCTATTATTTTCCTTGATATTAGGAAATGATAGATTAGATAGGTAATGTTTTGATCAGCTTATGTAATGTTGGGTTATGTTAGGTTAGATAAGTTGCGTTAGGTTAGGTTAGATAAGTTTGGTTGGGTTAGGTTAAGTAAGGTTAGGTTAGGTTAGATAAGGTTGGGTTAGGTTAAGTAAGGTTAGGTTAAGTTAGGTTAGATAAGGTTGAGTTAGGTTAGATAAGGTTAGGTTAGGTTGAGTTAGGTTGATTCAGGGTAAGTTATTTTAGAGGTTAGGTTAGGTTAAGTTAGGTTAGGTTAGGTTGAGTTAGGTTAGATAAGGTTATTTTAGGTTAGATAAGGTTAGGTTACGACGGAAAAACAATTATAAAATAAAATGCGATAATAAAGTGTACCGAGCGAACAGAAAACGGTCAGTCACTACACACTGCTGATGTACAACAGTCATAGTTCAACTGTTCCAGACTCCATCAACAGTAACCCATCTGATTATTTAGACAACAGTGTTATGATGTCTATGGTTAATTGTCAGTAGCTCCGTTGCTAGCGCACTCAGCTCACACAATGAAGTTCGTGGTTCGATCCCCGGTACGGATGGAAACAATAGGATGAAATTCTTAAGACACCTGCTGTCCACATTCACCTAACAGGAAAATAGGTCCCTGGTTGTTAGTTGACTGGTGTGAGTCGCATCCTGGAGACTCAATTCTCTGCGTAATAAGCTGCTTTCAATATAGAAGTATGTCACTGATATCAGCTAGGCCTGTAAACTTATAGAAATAAAGATTATTATTATTATTATTGTTATTATTATTATTATTATTATTATGATTATTTAGAGGGGAAGCCGCGGTGCAAGTATTGAGAAAGGGGCACTGCCGAAGGACTACTGGTCTTTTCTCTGCCCATCTTTTGTATAAACAAGACATTGACAGTACACGAGCACACACAAGGACTGGTAGTCCTCCAGTGCTCATGTCTCGCACTACAACCACTCTAACTTTACTCTGCTTGTATTAAATATACTGGTTCTTCATCACTGTGTACTGAGTGAAGAAGTTTGAGCCACAGGAGAAACATCTCAATGTATTTCCTTTGTCAATAGTGTCTGATCCAAGGAGTTGCAGTGTAAGACAGTGAGTTGGTATTTAACTCGGGGTCTTCAGCGAGATGTTGAGTGTATCTGATGATTCTCTAACTAATGTACACAGCAAGTGTCTTACCTGAGTGTAGAACATGCTGGTGGTCACACTAATGTAACCAACAGTGCTTACACTGAGTGTAGCAACATGCTGTGGTCACACTAATGTAACACAAGTGTCTTACACTGAGTGTAGCAACATGCTGGTGGTCACACTAATGTAACACAACAAGTGTCTTACACTGAGTGTAGCAACATGCTGGTGGTCACACTAATGTAACACAACAAGTGTCTTACACTGAGTGTAGCAACATGCTGGTGGTCACACTAATGTAACACAACAAGTGTCTTACACTGAGTGTAGCAACATGCTGGTGGTCACACTAATGTAACACAACAAGTGTCTTACACTGAGTGTAGCAACATGCTGGTGGTCACACTAATGTAACACAACAAGTGTCTTACACTGAGTGTAGCAACATGCTGGTGGTCACACTAATGTAACACAGAAAGTGTCTTACACTGAGTGTAGCAACATGCTGGTGGTCACACTAATGTAACACAGAAAGTGTCTTACACTGAGTGTAGCAACATGCTGGTGGTCACACTAATGTAACACAACAAGTGTCTTACACTGAGTGTAGCAACATGCTGGTGGTCACACTAATGTAACACAACAAGTGTCTTACACTGAGTGTAGCAACATGCTGGTGGTCACACTAATGTAACACAACAAGTGTCTTACACTGAGTGTAGCAACATGCTGGTGGTCACACTAATGTAACACAACAAGTGTCTTACACTGAGTGTAGCAACATGCTGGTGGTCACACTAATGTAACACAACAAGTGTCTTACACTGAGTGTAGCAACATGCTGGTGGTCACACTAATGTAACACAGCAAGTGTCTTACACTGAGTGTAGCAACATGCTGGTGGTCACACTAATGTAACACAACAAGTGTCTTACACTGAGTGTAGCAACATGCTGGTGGTCACACTAATGTAACACAGCAAGTGTCTTACACTGAGTGTAGCAACATGCTGGTGGTCACACTTATGTAACACAGCAAGTGTCTTACACTGAGTGTAGCAACATGCTGGTGGTCACACTAATGTAACACAGCAAGTGTCTTACACTGAGTGTAGCAACATGCTGGTGGTCACACTAATGTAACACAGAAAGTGTCTTACACTGGGTGTAGCAACATGCTGGTGGTCACACTAATGTAACACAGAAAGTGTCTTACACTGGGTGTAGCAACATGCTGGTGGTCACACTAATGTAACACAAGAAGTGTCTTACACTGAGTGTAGGAGCATACTGGTGGTCACACTAATGTAAGACAGGAGGTGTCTTACACTGAGTGTAGCAACATGCTGGTGGTCACACTAATATAACACAACAAGTGTCTTACACTGAGTGTAGCAACATACTGGTGGTCACACTAATGTAAGACAGGAGGTGTCTTACACTGAGTGTATCAACATGCTGGTGGTCACACTAATATAACACAACAAGTGTCTTACACTGAGTGTGGAAGCATGCTGGTGGTCACACTAATGTAAGACAGCAAGTGTCTTACACTGAGTGTAGAAACATGCTGGTGGTCACACTAATATAACACAAACGTCATACACTGAGTGTAGCAACATGCTGGTGGTCACACTAATGTAACACAACAAGTGTCTTACACTGAGTGTGGAAGCATGCTGGTGGTCACACTAATGTAAGACAGCAAGTGTCTTACACTGAGTGTAGAAACATGCTGGTGGTCACACTAATATAACACAAGTGTCTTACACTGAGTGTAGCAGCATGCTGGTGGTCACACTAATGTAACACAGAAAGTGTCTTACACTGAGTGTAGCAACATGCTGGTGGTCACACTAATGTAACACAGAAAGTGCCTTACACTGAGTGTAGCAACATGCTGGTGGTCACACTAATGTAACACAGAAAGTGTCTTACACTGAGTGTAGCAGCATGCTGGTGGTCACACTAATGTAACACAACAAGTGTCTTACACTGAGTGTAGCAACATGCTGGTGGTCACACTAATGTAACACAGAAAGTGTCTTACACTGAGTGTAGCAGCATGCTGGTGGTCGCACTAATGTGCAGCAACAGCCTGGTTGCCTGGTCAACCAGGCTGTTGTTGCTGGAGGCCCGCTGCCCCACCTTTCCATCACAGTGTATTTGATCTGGCACCTTACGTGGAGCTTACCTGGAGAGGGTTTCGGTGGTGAACGCCCCCACGGCCCGGTCTGAGACCAGGCCTCATCCAGTTGAAAATACCTGTCTAGTTTTTTCTTGAAGGCTTCTTCTACACTTGTTCCAGCCGTGTTTCTGAAACCTGGTAAGATGTTGAATAGTTTCGGGCCGCGAATGTTGATACGGTGTTTCCTTAATGTGACCACAGCGCCCCTGCTCTTCATTGGATTTATTTTGCACTTACTCCCATATCTCTCACTCCAGTACGCTGTTATGGCAGTGTGGAGATTTGGTATCAGGCTCTCGATTCATTTCCAGATACATGTATATTATCATGTAACTCTCCTCCGCTCCAGTAAGTACATGTTCAAGATAGTTCCCAGTAATTTAAGTGCTTTACTAACTATGTGGGCCGTAAACGGTCTCTGTATTTGTTCCAGGTCTGATATTTCTCCCGCCTTGAACGGGTCCGTCAGTAGTGAGCAATATTCCTAATGATGAAGCACTAGCGATTTGAAGAGTGTTACTATTGGCATTATTTCCTTTCTTTTGAAAGTTCTCAGTACCCACCTTATCAACCTCCTGGCTGTCGTTATCTTTATCATATTATGTTCTTTGAAATAAAGATCACCTGACTTAATTATTACAATCTTTTACGTGTACCTTTGGTTCTAGTTGGTGATGCTCTTGAAATTAGTAAACAGTGTTCTTTTTGAGTTCTTCGTTCTTTCCATACCTAAGCATCTGGAACCTATCACCAATGAACGTCATATTGTTCTCTACTGCCCACTTAAATATCGTTAGGTAAGACACATATGCAACAGTTAGGTATCTTTATTCTTACCTAACAACCTGTCGGTATTTTATATCATTTTGATGTTCACTTAAATATCCTTCTTATTTCTTCTTGTAATTTTCACTGTCTTTTACCGTAGTGACTTTTATGCATATTATAGTGTCAGCAGAAAATGATCATATAAAAATGTGATGGGTGTTTTTATCTATGCTATGGGGAAGAGAAACAACAGAGGTGCCAGGACACTGCCTTGTGGAACTTAGCTTTTTACCTCGCTGAAGCTGGAGTTTGCTCTGTTTACTACAACTTTTTGTGTTGTGTGTTGGGAACTCGAATATCCATCTGCCTATTTTCTCTTCATTTTGTGCGCTATCACTCCATGATCGCATTTATCAAACGCCTTTGCAAAATCTGTGTAAATCACATCTGCGCTTTGGTCTTCTTCTTATGCCTCTTTAATTCTGTCATAGTGGTATAGCAGCTGTGACAGGCATGATCGTCCAGCTGCATAACTATGCTGGTTTCTGTTATGCAGGTTGTGCTGGTCCATGAAATTTGTAATCTGCCGTCTCATCACTTTTTCGAAGATTTTTTATGATGTGAGAAGTGTGGTTTGCAATTTTTTAGCTAGTGTGCTACTACCTCCCTTACTTAGGGGAGCTGTGTCTTAACTCTTTAAGGTTTCCGGTATTTCACCTAGATCTAGGCTTATTCTTCAAAGTATCCTGAGGGCTCGTGCTAGTGTTACTTTGTACTTCTTTATAAACAGAGCATTCCATGAATCTGGCCTAGTGTTATCCATTTCTTTTTCAAAATCTGTGGAATTTGTACTAATGTTAGTCTGCGCTGCCTTCTGCTAGAGTGAAAAATGTTTCTGCATTCTCTGCCTTGCTGTCATTTAGTGAGTCGCTGAACACCGACTCATGCTGTTCTTTTAGGATTTCACTCATTTCCTGTTCACCATCAGTATACGAACCTCCTCTCAATAATGGTCCACTTGGATTTTTCATAGGAATAGAAATATTTTGGGTTTCTTGCAATATCCTGTATGGCCTTTTGTTCCCTTTGTACTCCTTCTGATGTTATGACATCGAAAGTTTTATGTCTCAGTGATCTCTCGGCAAAGTCTATCTTTCCTCTGCTGGGACATATTTGTGTTTTTAAGTAATTCAGTAACCCGTTTTCTTCTTCTGTGCCAACTCCTACGCTCTCTCTCTATATCTGATCTACTGGGTTTCGTCAATGGTACATGTTTATTACATACCTTGTATACTTCTAAATTCAGTTTCTTTAGGCACTGGTAGGGATTTAGGGTGTTTCATGTCTGATAGTTCTTGAATTATTTTTTTCCAGTCAATTCTATGGTTGTTGAAATTAAACTTACTGAACATCCCGTGTCTAACATTAGTGCTGCAGTTCCCTATCCCTGAGTTAATACTCGTTTGTATTTCTATGATGTTTTGGTCAGAGTATATTTATTGTCTTTGAGTAGTTCCTCGTTGTTTGTTAATACAATATCCAGGGTATTTTCATTTATAGCGGATCAGTTATCTGTTGGTTCAATCATACTTTTCACAAAGCTTCATCAATTCCCTGGTATGTGCCTGTTGAGCTAGGGTGCTTCCGGGAGACATTTCTGGTATAACATTGCGTTGCTCCATCTTCCATTTTACATGAGGGAGATTAAAATCTCAGAGGAGTATAATATTTTGTGTGGGATTTTCTATCCTATCCAGACAGCTATCTACCTTCTGTAACTGATCTGTGAATTCTTCAGCAGTTGCTGATTGTGGTTTATATAATAGGATAATAACCAAATTCCTATTTTCAACTTTAATGCCTCGAATTTCTACTGTTGCACAGAATTTTTACTGTTGCACAGAACTGCTGAATTCGTTGAATTCAGCAGTTCTGTGCAACAGAAAGTATCTTTTACATAAAGTCCTACTTCTCCTCGTGACCTTTTAATTCTATCACATCGATACATGTTATATTTTTGTATCTTTATCTCTCCGTCCAAAATATTCCTTGTGTGTGTTTCTGTAAATGCTCCAAACATGGCATTTACTTCTGAGAGGAGCCCACTAATATAACTTTGTCGTTATCATTTTGATTTCAAACCCTGAATGTTTGCTAAGAAGAAGCAGGATTTACCATTTGGGATTTTTGTTTTGTTCATCACTATAGCAAGTGGTGTTATAACAATATAGTTCATTAGAGTAATAGATTGAAATATCACCCCCAACTTGGTATGGTCTGCAGCTCTGGATTGCTGTGTATACTGGCAATGAGTAGATATTTATTATGTCTTGCTTAAGCCAGGTCTCATTGAAAAAAATACAGGAGAAAGTTGTCTTTAGGGAATCAAGGATTGCCAGGAGGTCATCATAGTGTTTGCTTAAGGACCTGATGCTGTAGTTAAGAACTGCTATACTTTTAGCAGTATTTAGGACAGTGCTGGCTGTCCTAAATACTGCTAAAAGGCAGTTACTTAACAATAAATTTTGATTTGGAGCCAGATTATATTATTTGGTAGCAAGGCGTTCTTCCCCAGCTGTGGAAAACTGCCATTGTTCTGTCTTTTTGTAAACCAGATACTTCGAGCCATGATGCGTCACACTATTGTTCAATTTCTCTTACAAGTGTAGTCTGCAAGTTGATGGAACATCTAGTAAATAAATGTATGGTGTGGTATTTAGAGATGCACAACAGCCTCTCCACTAATCGAATTGGGTTTCATAAGGTCCACTCCGCTACTGACCTTTACTCTGCTTAGGTACCCATGTTTGTAATGCCTATGCTAGTAACCACTTTGTTATTGCAGTCTTTTTTTAATCTTGAAAAGGCATACGACACATCTTGGCCCAAGCTCATTCCTTAAGCCTTTGAGGCAAACTGCTAATTCCAGGTTTGGCTTAATAATTTGCTGTCTCTGAACTTTGTCCAGGCTGAAGATGTCCAGCATATTTTGATAAATAACTAAAGTCTGTGTGAAGCATAATATGACTGCACCATGCAACTGAAGAAAAGTGCAAGGAAAATGGCCTGAAAATATACGGGCCCGCTGTTAAGTTCAAATTAGCAATTTCAGTAAATAAATATTTATAATAATTTTTCTACTTGCTATGAATGATCTGGCCTCTGTTCTCCCATCTAATATTTGGTCATCACTTTATGTTGTTGACTTTGCTATAGGCGCTGACTGTCGCCTAGAAGCAGCCTCACTCCAGAATACTGTCAACTGTGTTTTCCATTGGGCCACTACTCATTGGATTAAATTTATTTGCTGCTAAAATTCACGTACTTGCTTTCACCAGACGTTCTGTTGTCTCTGATATTCTATTGTACCTGTATGGCTCCCATATCAATGAACATGATATGGTCAGATTTTTCGGCGTTCTGTAAGAACTCTGGCTGTCCTGGAAACCACACATTACCTCCCAGAAAGCAACTTGCCATAGCTGGATGAACCTTAAAGTCCTTGCTCATCTTTCATAGGGGAAGGACCGTCAAATTCTTCTTCAACTGCATTCAGGCTTAATTTTATCGAAAATAGACTGTGGTGATCAGATATATTCTGCAGCCTCTCCCGCAAGTCTTTTTAAACCTTATCCTATCCATCATTAGGGGTTACTTTATGTCCAGGTGCTTTTTCACTCCTCATCGAGAGCCTATGTGCATAGGTGAACGTTAAATCCTTGAACTATCATTGTGATGCTCATTATCTCCGATATTTTTGTCTGCTGTCATGACTATCACGATCTTTCTGCATACAGGAAAGTAAAAGATGTTAGTACAGTAGGGCCCCACTTAAATGACATGTTAGGTTCCAGACTACCACTGGAAAGCGAACATCGGTGGTAAGCAGAACTCCATTTTTTCCACTTATAAGAGCATATAAATGCCAAATAATAAGTTTACATTAACCTGTATATAGGTAAGTAATGAGTGTACACAGAGTACACTCATTACGTACCTCAAAATATTTGTAGTCTTAATGTAGGGTGAGAGATGAGTAATGTTTATTGTAAGAAGTCAGGTGTGGTAGGTATGATAGCCCACCTGGCCAACCCACCCACATGTAATATACTACGACATATGGTGACCTAGAGCGATAAGATAAGTAATGAGTGCACACTCATTACTTAGCTTAAAATATTTCTAGTGTTAATGGTCTTAAAATAAGATGAGAGGTGAATAGTATTTATTTGTAGAAAGTCAGGTGTGATAGGTATTGTAGCCAATCTGGCCAACCCACCCACAAGTAACATACTACGACATTTAAAATGCCCTAGAAAAATAAAATGCATATGCAGTACACTCATTACTTATGTGGAAAATTAAATTTACCTGGCTGTAACTCATAAGGTACATACCAGTAAATGGTAACAAAGATAATTATTCTTTATCAAGGTTACAGAGACAAGTAGGAATTTTAGGGAACCTAGGTTGCAAAAAAAAAAATGCCCTACTTCGATACCTACCATAATCTATCTCTCCACAAGTCACTCTGGACCTACATTAATTTAAAATGAAATATACATCATCAGGAATTCTGGTAAACATTAATACAAATATGTGGACTGTATATTAAAATTAATAAATGATTACATATACACATTCAGGTAACAGAAGGAGAATTTATAATCATAAGACTCACCAATTTGTCTGGAGATTATGGTGTGTCATACCCCCCTGCCTAAACATGAAGAGAATACTGGCCAGAATCTCAACATAAATAGACAACGACTTAGCTGGGGTTCCTAAACTGTCCTGTCCATCTGTTTAATGCTCACATTATGCAGAACTGCAAATCCAGCAATTTCGGCTCCTATTTGGGAAGTTTCAAACACAGTTTAATTTCCAAAACAACGAAATTTATGCACATTTCATTAGAGTGCCTGTACCACATTCAAAACAATGGCGTCTCCACACTGCTCGTCAGTGCAGGTGCAGAGCTTCCCTGTCGGTTCACTTCTTTAAAATACACTTTAGAGCAATAGTAATGTATTAATCAGGTATATTTACATTATAAAAAATATAAAGCATAATTTTTGGGAAATTATTTTCCACACTGCGGCCGGACGGAGGTCGTTTCTAAATGACTCAAATTACTCCTTCCTTTAGGAGACGATTCCAGCCAGCTTTGGCTTGAGTGGCTGTTCTCCTAGTATGTCTTACTTCAATTTCATCTTCCTGCATCACTTGGTCAGCGTTACCTTCAATATCACTCCTGTCACTTTCCCTTAGATTTTTATTTACGTTTGATTGAATACCATTTAATTCCAAGGGAATCAATTTATTAATTGTACATAAACTTTCCTGGCCACGACACAACACTTTGACATTCCGGACAACACCTTGTGCATCTGGGTACAATGTCAATACTTTGCCCAGAGGTCACAATGTTCGATGTTTTTCAGAATCAATTGACACAATGTCACTTGGTTGAATGTTCTGTCGATTTACTGCCTCTGTCACACCATAAAAGTGTTCATGTAGTGTAAGAAGATATTCCTTATGCCACACATTAGACCAGTGTTCAATTACTTTATTTAACATTTTAAATTTATCACACAACACTGCAGCATCGTTGTAATCTTCATTACTTTCTTCAGGATTATTTCTATAGACAGGGGCAGCTTCCAATTTCCTTCCACATATTAGGTGAGAAGGTGTTAATACATCTGCATCAGGTGTATCACTCATGTACGAGAGAGGCCGATTATTTATTCGATTCTCTGCCCCCACCAACACCGCATGAAATTCCTCCAAATTACTTCTCTTCCGGTTTAGTACTTTACGGAGACACCTCTTCACTGTGCCTATCAGTCTTTCGTACAGCCCATCCCCCCCTGCCAAGGGGCTCTAGGAGTAATAAATTTCCAGGTACACCCTCGCTGGGTTAACAGATATTGAACATTGTTACTATTATTTAATTCTGTCAAGTGTTGAGCACCCGCTACAAAATTTATGGTATTATCCGAAATCATCAATCTCGGACAGGATCTCCTAGCTGCAAATTTTCGAAACAGCTGTTTAAACTGTTCTGTAGACAAGTCCTGAACCACTTCTAGTAGCAGTACAAGTGAACAAGCATACATACACATTCAGTGGAACACTATCTGAAGTAACTGTTAAATTGATTGAACCACTATAGTCTACACCTGTTACATCAAATGGTTCCACTAATTGTACACGCTCCTTTGGCAATGGTGGAGGACCTGGGTACATATAGGATCTGGCATCCACACGGCAACATATTACGCAAGATTTAATCACCCTTTTTACACTTTGCCGTCCTTGTGGAATCCAGAAAGTTTCCCTAATACAATTTAAGGTATCTTGTACCCCAGCATGCATTACATTTTTATGGGCATTTAAAACAATTAAATTTGTTAGATGACCAACTTGGTTAAATTGATTACTTTGGGGAAAGAAGAAAACCTATTCATATCAATGGCTAAGGAACGACAAACTATTGGAGAGTTGGTCACATTAATTTCAACAGGAGCAATATACGCCTTTTGTACAGGCCAATTAGCTTTATTTGCCAACCAGCTCGGTCCTTTAAACCATGATACAGCATTTACAAATTTAGCATAAGATAAACCTAGAGACAAGAAATCAGCTAGATTCTCCTCACCAGGTACATGGAAGCTTTCTACAACAGATGGGAACATAAAAAGTCTGGGCTGAATGGTACTGCCCTTGATACTGGCCATGTAGTCACAAACTGTAAGGCTGGAGGTGATGTCCTGGGAGACAGTAATAGTAAAGCTGGAGGTGCTGTCCTGGGAGACAGTAATGGTGAAGCTGGAGGTGCTGTCCTGGGAGACAGAAATGGTGAAGCTGTAGATACTGTCCTGGGAGACAGTAATGGTGAAGCTGGAGATTTTGTCCAGGTAGTCGGGAATTATACGCAGGAAGGAATACATATAAATGACCTCATAGGGGACAGGAGCCATAGTAGGGAAACAAGTGTAGTCAAAGATAAGATAAAACCAATATTGCAAACTAGAAATACCGCAGGAAATAGCAAACAGAGGACTCCAATAGCAATAGTGAGGATAAAATTACCAAAACAACTGGTGGGAGCTCCATTGTTGGTGCAAGGGAGGATAGAAGTAAGACAGGGAAACATGCACCAACAGGGAATACAGTCACAGAAACCCAAGGCAAGCGGAAACCAAGCCTGTGCACATACTATGCACTTGGTATCTGCTGGCATGGGAAATCTGGAAAAACAGATGGGACGTGCAACTATGACCACCCTAGAAAATGCCATGCCCATATGACAACAGGAAAATGCAAACTCCCTTCCTGTAAGCTTTTTCACCCTGAAATGTGTACCTCTTCAGTACAGGAAAGACTGTGCTATAACTTAAATTGCCAGGCATACCATCTAAAGGGGACAAAAAGATACAAAACATCCAGGCCATGGGAAAACCTGGGTAGCCACAGCCACTCAAGAGGGAGAGGTTTTTAGTGCCAGGAAGGAAAAAAAACTGGCAGGAAATGGCAGAAATCGTAAACCAAATCCAGTCATTCCGGGAGTGGAACCACAGTCGATGGCCTCCACTCCAAACCAACAGATACAGATACTAATGCCGGAAAAAAAATCCCCCCCCAGTACCAACAATACCACCAGTCCGATAACATTCTTCTTTGCAAATATACAGGGTCTAAAGCCAGCAACAAACAACAAAATACCTTTCATCCGTGGACTGCTTGCAGAGGCAAAGGCAATGTTCGTGGCTTTCACTGAGACCCACATAAAGGATCACTTGGACAATGAAATATGGATCCCAGGTTAACAACCTATACAGAATGTGACAGAGTGAACAGGCAAAAGGGGGGGGTTGGCCTGTACATTGCAGAGTCACTTGTTTGCACAGAACTGCTTAATGCCTCAAATGACGTAGTGGAAGTTTTAGCAGTAAAGGTCGAGAACCAAAACCTAGTCATTGTGGTAGTCTACAAGCCTCCGGATGCAACATCCCAGCAATTCCAGGAACAGCTGTTAAAATTGACCACTGTCTGGAAAATCTTCCAGCTCCTGCACCCAACTTCTTGCTCCTGGGGATTTCAACTTAAGGCACCTAAAATGGAGGAATATAGCAAATAATATTGTTGCAGTAATAACACCAGGAGGCAGCTCTGATGAAAACTCACACTCACACGAGCTTTTAAATCTCTGCACAAAATTCAATTTAAACCAGCAAATAATAGAGCCTACTAGACTGGAGAATACACTAGACCTCATATTCACTAACAATGATGATCTGATAAGAAATGTCACCATATCAAAAACAATATACTCAGATCACAACATAATTGAGGTTCAGACATGTATGCGAGGAGCCCCAGACCGACAAAATGAGACTAGTCACGAGGGAGCATTCACCAAATTCAACTTCAATAACAAAAACATAAAGTGGGACCAAGTAAACCAAGTCCTAACCGATATAAGCTGGGAAGATATACTAAGCAACACAGACCCAAACTTATGCCTAGAACAGATTAACTCGGTGGCACTCGATGTATGCACAAGGCTTATTCCTCTAAGAAAAAGGAGGAGTAGATGTAAAATAGAAAGAGACAGGTGCTCCCTTTACAGGCGACGGAAAAGAATAACAGAGCGGCTAAAAGAGGTCAATATATCTGAAATGCGCAGGGAGACACTGGTCAGAGAAATAGCAAGCATCGAACTTAAGCTAAAAGAATCCTTTAGGAGTCAGGAATCGCGGGAAGAACTAAAAGCTATAAATGAAATCGAAAGAAACCCAAAGTATTTCTTCTCCTATGCCAAATCAAAATCGAGAACAACGCCCAGTATTGGGCCCCTACTTAAACAAGATGGGTCCTACACAGATGACAGCAAGGAAATGAGTGAGCTACTCAAGTCCCAATATGACTCAGTTTTTAGCAAGCCGCTAACCAGACTGAGAGTCGAAGATCAAAATGAATTTTTTATGAGAGAGCCACAAAATTTGATTAACACAAGCCTATCCGATGTTATCCTGACGCCAAATGACTTCGAACAGGCGATAAATGACATGCCCATGCACTCTGCCCCAGGGCCAGACTCATGGAACTCTGTGTTCATCAAGAACTGCAAGAAGCCCCTATCACGAGCCTTTTCCATCCTATGGAGAGGGAGCATGGACACGGGGGTCGTCCCTCAGTTACTAAAAACAACAGACATAGCCCCACTCCACAAAGGGGGCAGTAAAGCAACAGCAAAGAACTACAGACCAATAGCACTAACATCCCATATCATAAAAATCTTTGAAAGGGTCCTAAGAAGCAAGATCACCACCCATCTAGAAACCCATCAGTTACACAACCCAGGGCAACATGGGTTTAGAACAGGTCGCTCCTGTCTGTCTCAACTACTGGATCACTACGACAAGGTCCTAAATGCACTAGAAGACAAAAAGAATGCAGATGTAATATATACAGACTTTGCAAAAGCCTTCGACAAGTGTGACCATGGCGTAATAGCGCACAAAATGCGCGCTAAAGGAATAACAGGAAAAGTCGGTCGATGGATCTATAATTTCCTCACTAACAGAACACAGAGAGTAGTCGTCAACAGAGTAAAGTCCGAGGCAGCTACGGTGAAAAGCTCTGTTCCACAAGGCACAGTACTAGCTCCCATCTTGTTCCTCATCCTCATATCCGACATAGACAAGGATGTCAGCCACAGCACCGTGTCTTCCTTTGCAGATGACACCCGAATCTGCATGACAGTGTCTTCCATTGCAGACACTGCAAGGCTCCAGGCGGACATCAACCAAATCTTTCAGTGGGCTGCAGAAAACAATATGAAGTTCAACGATGAGAAATTTCAATTACTCAGATATGGTAAACATGAGGAAATTAAATCTTCATCAGAGTACAAAACAAATTCTGGCCACAAAATAGAGCGAAACACCAACGTCAAAGACCTGGGAGTGATTATGTCGGAGGATCTCACCTTCAAAGACCATAACATTGTATCAATCGCATCTGCTAGAAAAATGACAGGATGGATAATGAGAACCTTCAAAACTAGGGAGGCCAAGCCCATGATGACACTCTTCAGGTCACTTGTTCTATCTAGGCTGGAATATTGCTGCACTCTAACAGCACCTTTCAAGGCAGGTGAAATTGCCGACCTAGAAAATGTACAGAGAACTTTCACGGCGCGCATAACGGAGATAAAACACCTCAATTACTGGGAGCGCTTGAGGTTTCTAAACCTGTATTCCCTGGAACGCAGGAGGGAGAGATACATGATTATATACACCTGGAAAATCCTAGAGGGACTAGTACCGAACTTGCACACGAAAATCACTCACTACGAAAGCAAAAGACTTGGTAGACGATGCACCATCCCCCCAATGAAAAGCAGGAGTGTCACTAGCACGTTAAGAGACCATACAATAAGTGTCAGGGGCCCGAGACTGTTCAACTGCCTCCCAGCACACATAAGGGGGATTACCAACAGACCCCTGGCAGTCTTCAAGCTGGCACTGGACAAGCACCTAAAGTCAGTTCCTGATCAGCTGGGCTGTGGCTTGTACGTTGGTTTGCGTGCAGCCAGCAGCAACAGCCTGGTTGATCAGGCGCTGATCCACCAGGAGGCCTGGTCACAGACCGGGCTGCGGGGGCGTTGACCCCCGAAACTCTCTCCAGGTAAACTCCAGGTTAACATATACTGACCCAAACTATTATACTTCTCTTGCATCTGATTAATTTTAGCGACTCTGTTTTGTACGTACACAATTTTGCTGTTTCCATTACGAATCCATTGTAAGGATACCTCATTATCAGACCAAATTACAGTGTCGCTAATATTTATATCCTGCAACTTATTTATATAATTAGCTAATTTGACACCTACATAAATGGCTGTTAATTCCAACTGAGATAATGTACGTGATTTAATTGGAGACACTTTAGCCTTAGACATAAGAGAAATGACACTATTACATTGAAGGTAAGCAACTGCTCCATACGCCAATTTTGAAGCATCATAAAAAATATGGAGTATATTTTTCCCATTTGGATTGGCCACCTGGCGTGGGAACTCCAACATTGGATTTTTTTTCATAATCACCAATTAATTCATCTCACCTGTTAAGGAATTCCTCAGGTAGAGTTTCATCCCAAGCACATTTAAGCTTCCATGCTTCTTGTATTAATAATTTACCTCTTACAGTAAGGGGTGACACTAAGCCTAGTGGATCAAAAGATTTGGAAACTTCAGCAAGCAAAGCTCTCTTAGTTAATTTATTGGGCATACTGTAATTATTAGGTTTTAACATTAACAAATCTCTCTCAGTATCCCAAGTTAATCCCAATACATTACTACATTTTGGTATTCATCTCCAGGGTAATCTTTACTTATTTTGTCCTTTAATTTGGACGAATTACTATTCCATTCCCTCAGAGGCATATTTGCACTTTGCATTATTTTATTAGCCTCTCCATAAGTCATTAACAGTTCCTCTTCAGTTGACGTCACACCCAGGAAATTGTCCACATAAAATTGTTTGCTCATTACTTTACTCATTAGACTTCCTGTACTTTTAAGGTGTGCATTTATCGTCGCTTGAAGTAGGAACGGGCTGGATGTAGCACCAAATAATACGCTCCTAAAGCGAAAGGTTTTCAGAGGGCTAAGTGGGTCACTCAGGCCCTAAGAAGCGGGTACAGTTCCGGTCAGTCTCTTGTAAACCCACTCTTTGCTTTACTTATGTCAGCCGTAAAGGCATAATTCTTCACCCTGAAATTTAATAAGATATATCCTAATTTTTCCATCAACGACGAACCTGTCATCAGTCATTTAAACTAGGTACATTTTTGTTACTCTTGGCACTACAATTAAACACAGATCTCAGAGGAGTGGTCTTAGAATCCTCCTTCACTCCGTGATGTGGCAAATAGTGACCATAAATTTTGGCTTGCTCAGGAGGTACCTCTTTTATAAATTTATTAATTAATTGTTCAGTAATTATATCATTATAGGCAGTCAACAATTCTGGTGTCTTTCTCAGTTCGCGGACCTGAGCCTTTAATTGTCCATATGCCATTCTGTAATTAGTGGGAAATTCTGGATGGTTCAGTCTCCACGGAAGTTGTACCCAGTTTTGTCCAGATTCAAATTTTACATCTCTCAGGTACTGTTCCTGAGTAAAAGAATCGTCTGGACTTTATGTACTGGCTCAACACCATCCTCTATGGAAGAATTACATTAGGGCACGATTTCATGAGTAAGACACACAGTGATAGTATTTATAGTTTCCTCTAGTCGTGCATTATTATTACGAGGAATCCTACCATACATTACATGGCCTCATGCAGTCTTTAAAAGGGTGACACCAGATTTCTTTACCATACCCTTTACAAAGGAGGCATAATAGTCACTATCAAAATATTTATTGGGCCTACAGAATCATCATTTACACCAGAAGGTGCTAAATTTACATTATGTGAAAGTCTTTCTGTAGCTTTACTAAGCCCTACTGTAGATATTTTCTCTGGGAGTCTTTCTACAATTACTTTATTAACACGTTTTATCTCATTACCCAAACTGATGGTTATATAAACAGTGTCATACAACTGAGCCCTTTTATCTGAGAGAAAACCAGATAATTTTAGAGTTGTAGGATCTCCAATCTATACTTTCATACCATTAAAACATTTACGTTTTATGAAAGTATGCTGTGATCCCTGGTCTAATAATGCAGTTACATTTTTTTATTTATGCATTTTATCATCAATTTTTACCTGTAACACAGGTAAGGCTACTTCAGCAAAACCATCATTATTAACATTAGCAGCAATTTTTACATTAGCCACTGTTGTGTCAGGATTGTCAACATTATCATTATTATCAACATTATCATATAGACCCTTACACATGACTATATGGTGTCTTCCTTTGTGACATTGATAACAGTTGTTTAATTTGGCATGACAATCCTTTACATTGTGATTACCTAGACATCTGATACATCTACCAAGTTCTTCCAATCTTTCAACTTTATCATTCCACGAATTGTATGCATTGCAATTCTTAGAAAAATGAGTACCCTTGCAGAAGAGACAATGTCTCTTTTCTTTCACTAGTTTCTTATTAACTGGGCTACTCTTAGGAGGGTACTTATTCTTCTTACCTTGTGGAGAATCATTATTTCTGATTCCTGCTACTTGATATTTACCTGTGCAACTCTTTTTAGGAAATGAATTTTGATTATTAACATTGGGATAATTTTTCCCCTTGTGAAACTTGACAGATACCTCAGAGTTAACCTCAGAGTTATTTTGTGTTGCACCTTTAAAATGAGTTGGTTGGCTGGTCTGCAACTGAACAATTAATTCTTGTAGCCCTAGTATTATTTCCTCCAGACCAAAATAACTTTTGTGATACTTGTTCGAGAGTCATTCAAGTGTTTTACAGCTTAATTTATCCTGTACAATGGCACTCAATAACCAATCTGATTCCTTCAGATTATATTTATTATTTAAAGTTTTGAAAGTTCTCTCCAGTTTAACTCTAAACTGCTGTAAACCTTTGTAAGTGTGATCTGGAGGTTTTAAATTAACAATGATATTCACTAGACCCAACCTACTTTGTTCTATATTACCATAAGTGACCTTCAACAAGTCAACTGCTTCCCTGTAAGAGTCATCTACATTGGGAAAGGCTTGTATGAGCATGTGAGCATCTCCTCTTATCTGTCCTTTGAGGTAAAATAATTTAGTTACACAGGCTAGGTCACTCCTGTCATGCACAGCTGCTTTAAAAAATGACCGAAACTCCTCCCAGTTTTCTCCAGGATTAAATACACGTAAACATAATTCTGGGAATTTTGGCAAAGACATATTATTTGTTGGAATAGATTGATTAACTGCCTGGTTTACACCTTTTAATTTATTCAAAGCCTGACTTTTACAAGAAAGAATCTTTTCCTCTAATTTATAATTCTGGTTAATCATAAGAATTATTTCTCTCTCATCTCCACAATTTACTAACAAATCTCCTTCATAATCTTTATAATATAATTTGTATGAATCATAATTTTATTCCCTAAAGAAACAAAAATACAATTTAAAATCTCAGTGGGTTTACAGTTTCTGATTCATTATTTTTTAAAACCAACCCATTTTTGCCTTTGTTACATGCCCCTTTTTTTCCTTTAAAAAACCTGCAAGGGGTTTTTTTTTGCTCTAAATTCCATTGTCTTCACTACGTTAATTTTCCCCCATTTTTTTCCCCTGGTTTTAAATGTATTAAAATTCAGCTTAATTAAATAACACTGATTATGTACTTAAAATGAACTTTTTTAAAGGTAAAATATTGCAACTTTCCTTTAAAAAAAGTCCTAGTTCTTGAGCTTAGCAAATTTCATGTAAAAGGGAAAAAAAAAATATAAAATTTTAAAAAAAACATTAATAAATTTTTGCTACACTTAGCCTTAAACCAAATTACACATGTAAGGAAATTTCAATATAAACTTTTAAAACAATTTAAAAGAATCCTGGTTACACTTGAGCTTAGCAATTACACCAGGGAAAAAAAATTATAATAAAAATTTTTAAAAAAGCATTAAAAAGTGGGAAACCTAACATCCCCTTGAGCTTGGGAATTACTCCCTGGAACAAAATTAAAATATAAATTTTTAAAATTTTCCCTTTAAAATAAATCTTAGCCAAATTGACTTATCCTTGCCCGACTTTGGGTTAAACAAATTTTTTGTATGAAAAATTATATCCACTAAAACAATTTAAATAAATTTTTTTGAAACCAAAAATCCCCCCTCCTTCTGTCATTTCACATATAATTATTAAGTATTAATTCACTAATTAATGACTTCACTAATTACATCCAGTTCAATCAAGGACCAATGGGCAACTATTGTGGAAAATTAAATTTACATGGATATAACTCATAAGTTACATACCAGTAAATGGTAACAAAGATAATTATTCTTTATCAAGGTTACAAAAACAAGTAGGAGTTTTAGGACACCTAGGTAGCAAAAAAAAAAAAAGTCCCCCTTCAATACCTACCATAATCTATCTCTCCACAAGTCACTCTGGACCTATATTAATTTTAAATGAAATATACATCTCCAGGAATTCTGGAAAACATTAATATAAGTAGACTGTATATTAAAATTAATAAATGATTACATATACACATTCAGGTAACAGAAGGAGAATTTATGATCATAAGACTCACCAATTTGTCTGGAGATTACGGTGTGTTATACCCCCCTGCCTAAATATGAAGAAAATACTTGCCAGAATTTCAGCATAAATAGACAATGACTTAGCTGGGGTTCCTAAGCTGTCCTGTCTATCTGCTTAATGCTCACGTTATGCAGGACTGCAAATTCAACAATTTCGGCTCCTATTTGGGAAGTTTCAAACACAATTTAACTTCCAGAGCAACGAAATTTATGCACATTTCATTAGTTTGCCTGTACCACATTCAAAACAATGGCGTCTCCCCCCTGCTCGTCAGCGCAGACGCAGAGCTTCCCTGTCGGTTCACTTCTTTAAAATACACTTTAGAGCAATAGTAATGTATTAATTAGGTATATTTACATTATAAAAAATATACAGTACAATTTTTGGGAAATTATTTTCCACAACTTACCTTAATAACGTAGGGTGAGAGGCGAGATAAAAACGAATGAATGAGAGAGAGAAAGAAATAGTAAATGAGAGAGGACAGAGCAGCAGAGGATGTAAAGCAGACGAACGCAGCTGGTGGGTTGATACACGTTTATTTCCATATTTGTAAAGCTTATATCATAGTACAAGCACCATATATTGTGTACAAGTTGCTTTCACGTTGGTGCAGTACAATAAAAAATGAGCAACACTCCCATTCTCATGTAACACACCATTTTTAAAAGGAATGATGCTCTGAGTGAAAGCATACGAAAGGAATAATTTTCTACAGTTACCTCTTGTAATACTATTGTGTGCACATTTTCTTTGCTGTTGGACTAGAGAAAACGTTTTTCTTTCCAACACTCGGACAAAACGACTAGAAAAACATCTCGTATTTGTTAATTTATTCTATTGTGGGTGCATTTATAATGTTTAAATGCTACGCAGTGTGTTTATTATATTATTGAAAAAAATATCATAGATGGATTAAGAAAAATGTCTATATTAACGTTTTATATGAGTAATTATTAGTGTTATTATTATCATTATTAATATGTACCTGTATGCCAAATACAGGTACACATATGTATAATTATCGGAGAATATATAAATATGAAATAACTTTAAAACACTTGAAATTTTGGAAAGTTTCCAGACATAATGGAGAGACGCAGTGCTCAAGTAAACAAACTGGATGGCTCGCGGTGATGGTGACCGTATTAGAAAGTCAGGTTGGGGAGCCATATAGCGAGTTTCGTCATAATTTGAAATGTCCATATTAGCGGAATGCTGTAAAGCGGTGCCCTACTGTAGAGGTCCATTATTTATTTGGTGCCTCTGTTTACTCCCTCCCTTTACTCTTCATCTGCACTGGCTGTTGACTTCTCTTCGGTTGCCCACTTTATATGTTCTTCTAGAATGTAACTTTTTTCTTCCCTCTTTGGAGGTTCCGACAGTTCTTGTCTGTTTTTCCCCACTGCTGTTTATGAATTCTCAAATACCAACAGTTGCTTCTCACTTACTTTAAACCACCTCCAGCATCACTTTCAGGCTATCACAGTGTACACTGATGGATCAAGATCCTCTGACCGTGTCAGGTATGGAGTATTGTTCCCAGACAGCATTTTCACTGCTGAAGTGTATGCAGTTGTCATCATGATTCTACTTGCAGAATCTATGCCTACCTCAACATTCATGGTAGTATCAGACTAGTGTTTTACAAGCCACTAAAAAAATTAATTTGTCTCACCCCATAGTTCTTCATACACAACTTAATATGAATGATCCTGCATTTCTAGGAAAGTATCACGTTTGTGGTGACCCAAATCTTAAAGAAAATTGTCCTAAGATCAAACATGAGACTGTTACCTGGTTACCTGGAGGTTATTCCGGGGGTCAACGCCCCCACGGCCCGGTCCATGACCAGGCCTCCCGATGGATCAGGGCCTGATCAACTAGGCTGTTACTGCTGGCCGCACACAGTCCAACATACGAGCCACAGCCCGGCTGATCCGGCATTGACTTTAGGTATCTGTCCAGCTCTCTCTTGAAGGGAGCCAGGCGTTTATTGGCAACTCTCCTAATGCTTGATGGGAGGCTGTTGAACAGTCTTGGGCCCCGGACACTTATGGTGTTCTCTCTTAGTGTACCAATGGCGCCCCTACTTTTAATTGGGGGCTTTTTGCATTGCCGGGCCATTCTTTTATTTTTCATAGGCGTGATTTCTGTGCGCAGTTTGGGGGGACCTTTTCCTTCCAAATTTTTCCCAAGTTTAGTTTAATATATTCTCCCCTCCGTGTTCCAACGAGTACAAGTGTTTCCCAAAAGCTTTCCCATAGTTAAAGGTGCTTGAAAAAAATTTATAATTTAAAAAAGAAAAAAAAAAAAAGGGGACCCTCTAAAAAACTCTGTTTTGGGCAAATTTTCACCTGCTTTGAATGGAGTTTAAAAAATGTAAAAGCAGAAATTCCACCTAGAGAAAAACAAGTGATTTAAAAAGGATCTCTTTGGGTTTGGCATCTCTCGTTTGGAAAAGTTTCTAAATTACCCACCCAAATCATTTTCTATTCACTTATGATCTTGGCACTTTTGTGACCCTTTGAAAGTAAAATCCTCAGGTTTTACTATTTCCCGGGTCCCTTACATTTTTTTTTTCCACTCTATTGAAATGGCCATAGTTTGTTAAACTCTGTTCTAGTTATAATCTCCCCAGTTTTCCATAACGGAGTAGAAAATTTTGCCCCTCAAGAACATCATATTGTTTCCCGGGTTGCCCACAAAAGAACTTAAAAAAAGGAGGAACACTGCGGGAAGGCCTGCTGGCCCTTACTAGGCAGGTCCTTTACAATTCACCCCACTAAAAATACTTTTCCCCAAACCCCAAATTTTTCCCAAATTCCAAACCCAAGAAATAAGTCTGATGTAAATTTCCCAACTAAAAACCCAACCCCTTTCCCACTCATGTACTTACCCAAACCCTTTAAATTTGAATCTACCCAAAGTCCCAGCCTCAAAAAACCCCCAACAGGTAGACTTTTTCCACTCATCAACAACCCTTTTTCCCAAAAACCAATACTTTCCTATGTCCTTTCTAAATCTAAACTTTTCTAATTTAAATCCATTACTGGGGGTTTTCCCCTCTTGAGAGACCCCCTAAAAGCCCTTATTAAAATATCCCCTTTTAAAATACCTACCCTTTTCCCCATTATACATTTTCGATCAGGTCTCCCCCTTTCCTCGTCTAACAAGTAAATGTAACTTAAGAGCCCTTAAATCTTCTTCAAAAGGAAAAATTTCTAATGCTATGTTTTTAAATTTAGCCCACCCCTTCCTGAATTTTTTTCAAAAAAAAACGTTTTTTATCCCCCAAAATTTTGTAATACGGAGACCAGATTTGACCTGCAAAAATCTAGGTGGGGCCTTACAAATGTGTAAAAAGCTGCAGTATCCCCTCGGGAAACTTCTTTTGCTTACATTTCTTGATAAAAATCCCAGAATCTATTTGCCTTATTCCCTACGCTTAGGCTTTGCTGTCTTTTTTTAAGGTTGCTGCTCACCAAAACCCCCAAGCCCCTTTTCGCAATCTGAAAGGGCTAATTCTACATCATTTAACTTAAAAGTACTGGGGGTTTGGGCACTCCCAAGCTTCAAAACCCTTGCATTTACTACATTGAACTGATCGGGCCCTTTTCTAAACCAAAGAATAGAGTTTTTTAAAATCCTCCTGAATTTTCCATAAAAACAAAGTTTTGAACCCATTTATCCTACCTATTTTTGGGTGTCATCGCGAATTTGCTCATAAAAAGGGAAATTTCCTCACCCAAGATCATTGAAAATATATTATAAACCCCCCGGGGGCCCCAAGATTGACCCCCTGTGGAACGCCATTTGGGTTACAGATTCCCCCCCTCGGATTAACCCCCTTTATGGACCCCCTCTCGCTTCCGGGTCAATGACCCATGATCGATCCACGAGAGCAATTTTCCCCCCCAATGCCATGACCTGCCACTTTTTTTAACATCTAGGGGCGGAACCTATAAAAACCCTTTGGGCTAAAATCTAAGAAATAAAAATAAAATTTCCCTTTTTTGGGTGGTAAAACAGCCCCCAAAGTTTTAACGGGAAGAAATTTTAAAAAATTAGAAATCTTTAATCAAGCTATGCTTATCGAGATGGCTTTTTTAAAAATCTCAGTTTTAAAAACTGACTCTAGTAATTTCCCCACAATTGAGGTCAGGCTTATTGGGGGGTAATTTGTTTGGTAACGACTTGTCCCCTTTTTTAAAAAAATGGGTTTTTAACTTTAAACCCAATTTTTCCCACAATCAACACACACCTGTTTGAAGAGATAAATTAAAAATATTAGTTAATGGTTCACAGATTTTAAATTTTGCATTCCTTAAAAACCCTTGAAAAAACCTCATCAGGCCCCGGGGCCAACTTTTTTGGGTTTCATCTGTCTATCTGCTTCAAAACCCATCTCACTAGTGACTGTGATGTTACATAATTTTCTTTTTCTACCCCTTAAAAATTTTTTACGGGAATTTTGTTGGCCCTTCCTTTTGTAAAAACTGAGAAAAAATAATTATTTAAAATCAAGGAAACCATTTCTTTTTTCTTTGTCGAAAAGGGGGCCCTTTGGGTTTTTTTTTAAAGGGGGACCACTTATCTCTAACTTTTTTTTCAAATAGATTTTAAAAAAAAATTTTTTGGGGGTTAGTAAAAAACTTTTTTGGGGTTTAGGGAAAAAAAAACTTTTTGGGGTTAGAAAGGGAAAAAAACTTTTTGGAAAACTTTGTTTAAATTTAAATTTAAATTCAATTCAATTCAATTCAAAAGTTTTTCTCTATAAGGATTAAAAAGCTGATTTTAAAACAAAAAATTTAGTTATTTTTGGGGGTTTTAACCCATGTAGAAAAATTTGGTGATTACAGAGGTACCCCCCTAAACGCTTACATGGTAGGCTTTTTTTTTCGGGCATACTTTTTTTTTATTCTAATTGTAAAATATTACAAATTTGGGGAAATTTTTGGTATTATGGCTAATAAACTAAATACAAGTTTGTGAGTTTAGAAAGTGAATGTTTTTGGGTTTTGGCACGTACATAGTTTTCAGTATTGGAGTATCCAGGATTCATTATTTTAAGCCCGGAGATTAATATTTTTTGTTTATGGCAAAATGAGTGAGTGAGTGAAAGGGAAAAACCCACCAGGTGGTTTTCGTTTTATTTATTGACGGGGTTTATCGGGGAAAGATAAGATGTTTTCTAATGGTATTTTTTAAAAGGGTGTGAATGTGTCTCCCAGTTCTAGATTCCGGGTAGGGTTTCCAATTTTAGGGCCTTTGACATACATTGAATTTTTGAAAAGGTTTGGGTGGGCCCCAGGGGGAATGCCCGGGGAAAATTTTTGTGTCGGTTTATGCCTGTGGGTTCTGTCAAAAACTATCAAAAAAGGTTTTTTAAAGGTAAAGGGTTTGATTTAAAGGATTTTAAAGGGCCCTGTAGATTTAGTTTGGGCCCTAGTAAGTGGGGGAATTTTACTGAACTGGGATTTAATTTTTAGACCCTATGAAGAAGGGGGGGGTGTGTTCCCAAGGGATGGGTTTTAAAGTGATTATTCCTTACTGAAAGTTTTTTGTTGGGTTATTATTGGCTTTAGGTTGTTGCTGCCCCTTGATCCCCAAGCAAAAATGGGCATAGGTGAGGTAGGGGGATAAATAAGTGAGTGGTTAGTGTAGAAGGGCTTTTTTGGCCGGCCACGAGTATCATATCTTGGAGGGGAACCCCAACATTTTTTGGATATTTTTTTGGGGCTATATGCTGGAAAATGGTGCTAAAATTTCCCGGTTTTTTGTCAAGGAATAAGCCTGGGAATTTTTTTCCCCCATTTTTTTCGGGTAATTAGAGTGTTGTCAATTTAATTTTAAAATTTTCCCCCTTTTGGCTCTGCTCCCAAAACATAAATAGAAAGGTTTTTTGGCCCATTTTTAAGCGTAATTTTTATTGGCGTCATCCAAGTCGTTATTTTAATCAGCCCCTTTCATTCAAAATGGTTTTGGGGGGGTGGCAAGTTTAAAGGGTGAGAATGACATAAGTCGTGTCTTCAGCAAAGAAAAATGGGAGGTTGGAAAAATTTTTGGGAAAGGGCATTGATGTATATGAGGAAAAGCAGGGGACCAAGGGAAAATTCCCGCGGAACTCCAGTACAAGTGGCCATGTTTTCGATGCCCGTGTTTTTTAAAAAGGTGATGTACTGATACCTATTAGTAATGTAAGATTTGAAATAAGCAAGCGATGGCTTGGAGGTTTAAACCCCGACCTCAGCAAAGACAGCTTTTATGCAGATCCTAGTAAACATCCGCAAAAGGGTGATACGGTGCTGTGATGTATATCTGTATGTCTGATATGAGGGTGAGCAGTAAGATGGGGGGGAAAACTGTGCCTTTTGGAGCAGAGCTCTTCACTATGGCCGCCTCCGATTTAAAAAACTGTTTGGGCCCCTACTCTTTTTTTGTTCGATTTTTTACGAAGTTGAAGAAACCCTTTCCCGACTTTCCCCTTTTTTTCCTTACACGTATTTTTATGGGCTATTTACCCATAATCGCATTTGTCAAATGCTTTTTCAAAGTCTGGGGATATTTCATCTGCATTCGATTTTCCTTTTCCCGTGCATCCAAGGGCCCTATCATAGTGATCCATAGTTGTGAGAGGGAGGAGCGCCTTCCCCCGAACCCATGTTGTCCTGGAATTTTGCAGATTTTGGGGGAAACCAGGTTTTTTTGCAATTCTTTCTTCTTAAGGGAATCTTTCAAAGATTTTTATGAAAAAGGGAAATCGGAGCATTGGCCCCATAGTTCTTAGCCTTTAAAACCAGCTCCTGGCCCTGCATCTTCACTGAGTGGCACTAGGTCCTCTCTCCCCGCTCCATGAAATTTTTCAGCCCCATCTTTAAAGCTATGGGATTGTTTTCCCGCCCCACTACCTCACTTGCTAGGCTATTCCAAATGCCCGACAACTCTGACTGAAGAAATACTTCCTAAATCATCTGATTTTTTAACTTTTAATTTTTGACCCCTTTTTTCTGTGTCCTCTTCCCGGAAAAAACCTGTCCCCTTTTCCCCCTTGTCTATTCCCCGAAGAATTTTTTTGTTTGTTTTCATTCTCCCCTAACCCCCTGTCCTCCAATGTCGGCAGGCCGATTTCCCTTAACCATTCTTCGAAGGACCCTTCCCCTTTGCTCTGGAACTAAACCTTTTTCCCCCCAAAACCTGTGCACTTTTCTTTCCCAAATTTTTTGACAGGGTTGAAACCCAAATATGGGTTTCCAAACAGGTCCGCAATTTCTCCGTAAGGGCCTGGGCGTACACGGTGTACAATGGGGCTTGAATTTAATCCTTACTAAGGTATTGGGAAAGATATTCTCAGGGTTTTTCCAGGGAAACCCCTATGCTGCCAAACAGTTTTTCTTGGGTTTTAAATTCTTCAGGAGACGTGCTCGGGGTTTTACTCAGGGCCCAAAAACCCTTTCCCCCTTGAGCGATGTTTTTCAGTCCCAATGGCCCCTAACCTATACTCCATCTGCGGGCTTTTTTGCTCCCTTTTCCAATCTTCAGGGCTTTGCATTTGGCCCGGGGGTTTAATTCGAGAAGCTATTTTCTGGGCCAGGGGTCCCGCCTGTCCCGGTCTCCCTTTTAAGGGCCTGCCTGATCCCATCTGAAATTTAAAATTTTCCCCATTAAATTCACATCACTGCGAAAAGGGACAAACCTTTTTATCTATCCCTTGCATCATGTCATTTACATATACCCAAAAAAAGCACTGGGCCTAGAAAACCCACCCCCTTGGGGGAAACCCCCCTTGTCACAGGGACCCACTGGATACCTCATAGTACCATACTCCTTTTTTGCCCCCCCGGGCAGGGGAATTCTCTTTATCCAATGAAGTGCTCTTCACTTAAACATGCTTGATCCTCTAGTTTCTGCTCTAATCTCTTGTGGGAACTGTTCAAAGGCCTTCTTTCAGTCCCCAAAAAATGCAATTTAACACCCCCCTCCCCGTGTCTTACTTTTTGTTACTTTATCAAAAAACTCCAGAAGGTTTTTTGACACAGGGGTTTGCCTTCCCTGAAGCCATGCTGGTTTTCCGTTCATACTCTTTTCCCCTTCCAAGGGGGCTCCACCCCTCTCGGAAAAACTCCTAATAATCTTCTCCATTCTTTGCATACATACACGTCAGTGAAAACGGGCTGTAGTTTAAATGCCTCTTTTCTGCCCTTTTTAAAAAAAAGGGGAAATTTCTTTTTCCGTCTTCCCATACCTCAGGCAGTTGCCCCCTTTCAAGGGGGTGTTTTAAGATTTTGGTTAATGGTACACAAAAACATTTCTGTTCCCCTCTAAGGGCCCACGGGGAAAAAGTCCAGTCCCATTGTTTTTTTGAGGTATCAAAAATCATTAGCAGCCCCTTTTTCACTTCCTCCTCAGTTGTTTTGAAAGTCATCCAGCACTTGTTGGTTTTTCCCTGTTGGGGGGCCTCCTCTGTCCCCGTCCCTTTCCCCGAGTCCCCCCCTGTCTCACGTGAATGCTTCCCTTAAAACTTTGTTTGAGCTCCCACAACCCTTACCATTTTCATGTGATTTTCCCCCCCTTCTTTCCTTAGCCTGATCCAATTTTGGGTTTTTTTGCATTTTGGGGCACCCTTTACTTTCGATGCTATTCATTTTCATATTGTCGCTTTGGGGGCCCTCCTTACCCTTTCAAACCCATTTTTTGGTCTTCGACTGATTTCCTTTTTCTCCTGGGCCTTTACCTTCGGGACCTCTTCCCTTCTCAAAAAGCACTTTGTTTTTGCCTCCCTACACCTTCGGGGAAACCCAAGGGGCTCGCCCTTTTGGGCTTTTCCCCTTTTTTCTTTTGGGCCCCTTGGGGAAAAGACCTTTTTCCTTTTGCCTCCCCTTTCATTTTGGGTTTATACATATTCCATCCTTTCGTTTACTGACTCTCCCCACCAGTTCCTGCCCACTTTGGGCCTCCTGCAGGGAAATTCCCCAAAACCTGTGTAAATCCCCCCTTTTATAGTTTTGGCTTTTTCCCCTTCGACTCTTGTTTCCCTCTCCACTTGGGAACTCTACTAAAGAATCAAAAATCAGAACCACATAAACCTAGCTCCAAGGGGCCTTCTTTTGTGATGGGCCCTCAATGTTAACGCTCGGGGGAAAAACAAGGCCTTCTTGCTGGGTTTATCCCCCCCCCACTCCTGATAGTCCCCTGACGTGTTGATGCATGAAGGGTTTTTTTAGTACCACATCCATCATCTTGGCTCTCCATAAATTTTTTACCCCCCCTGAGGCCCAGGTTTTTTTCCCCCAAACGAAACCCCCCTGTGATTGAAATCACCTGTAACCCCTAACTTTGCTCTGCCCCAAATTTAGCTCTTCCCTGCAACCTCACCCGTGTGTTTCCCCCATCGCTCTGGGTTTTCTCTTCATATTCCTCTCTTGGCCTCCTCATTCTTTGGGGGGTTATACATCAAATGCAATTTAAATACCATATGTTCCCCAACTGAAAATTTTCCTACTATTAGCCCCTTCTCCAATCCGTCCATGCCTTCATTCCTCAAAAACCCCAACGGGATTTTATGGAAACAGTGGGAAACCCCCTCCTCTGCCTCTGCTCCTATCCCCTTTTCCCCAGGATCGAAAAACCTAGGGGAAGACTTTCATCTGTTATGTCTCAGTGAGCTTTGTTTCTCTGTTGCTAAAGAAGTCTGGCGACTTCTTAAATTGGGTTTTTTCATGCCCTCCCCATAAATTTTTTTTGCTATTCCATCTGCGTTTTTCGTCCCCCAACCCTTTTAGCCCTTCCTTTTCTATTAAGGTAGTCCGGGAGAATATTGGGTTGGGGGAGTGGGAGCCCCCGGGGGAGGGTTATGGGGGGTTTTTGGGGTGGGTGGGGTTTGGGAATGGGGGGGGAGGCAGAGTGCCCCTAGGGAGCTGCTCTAGGGGTGGGGCCCCCCCCCCCCTTTTGGGGGGGGGGGGCAGAGGGGAAAAGGTGGGGGGTTTTTGGTTTTGATTGTTTTAAATTGTATTGGGGTTTTTCGCAGTGTGGGTGGGGTTTGTGAAAGGGGGGGGGCAGATTTCCCATAGGGGGGTGCTGGGAGGGGTGGGGGTTTTTGATGTAGGGGGTAGGGCAAGGGAATAGTGGTGGGTTTTGGGTTTAAAAATTTTTAGTTTTTCCCTTTTGGGGGTTTTTTGGTTGGAGTCCCCTTTTGCGGTGTTTCGTAGGTGTGTTTTTCCCTTTCCCCCTGGGGTCCCGGTTCTGTTTTATCTTCATCAATGCATCCCATTCTTCCTTTCGTCTTTTTTCACCCTCTCTCTCAGTAAAAAATCCTTTCTTCTTTTTGCTCTGTTGCGAACGAGGTGCATTCTCTGGTACTCCGGTTTTTCCCCTTCCCGTCCCTGCCTTTTTTCCTGCAGGAACCTGGTTCATGCTGAATTTTTGCCCCTTTAAAATAAATTTTTAAAAGGCCATTTCCTTTCCCCTCGCAAAAACCCCCCAATTTTTCCCCAAAAATTTTTCACCTAGGGCATGTCTTTCCCCCACCTATTGCTTTTATGATACCTTTTACCACTTTCCCCTTCTCCCCCGCTTTCTTTTTAACGTAGGGTTTTCTGATGTTATGGCTTACTGCCATTTGTCTCTCTAATCTGTTTCAGGTTTTTATTTTCCTCTTCTAAGCACTGCATCTTATGTTCTGCTGCTAAGACTCGTAGTCCCCACTTCCTGCTCACTTCAGCTCTCCTCTCCTCCATTTTCTTGCCAAGCTCTGTTAGCTTCCTTTCCCACGCTTCCTCCATTTTTTTGAGCTCTAACTCCCAACCTTCCCTCCCAGGTTCTTCCCTCCCGGGTTCGTCCACCAGACGCCTGGGTTTCCTCCGTTTTGGGTAACCCATTTTTTTTTTACCCCAGAAACAAGCTTATGCATTTTCAGAGTGAATGTGTGTGGGGGGTGAGGGAAGAGGCTAGGGATGAAATGGAAGAGGGGGGAAGTGAGGGAAAGGCTAGGCTAGGGGTGAGAGGGAAGAGGGGGAAGCCAGGGAGGAGGAGTAGGAAAAAAGGAAGATGGGTGAAAGGTGGAGAGGAAGAGAGAGGGATACACAAATAATCCGTACATAAAAGAGAGAAGCTTACGACGACGTTTCGGTCCGACTTGGACCATTGACAAAGTCACACTAACCAGAAGTGGAGCAGGACGGCTATATATAGGCAGGAAGAGGTGGTGGTAGTAGTAGTAGTAGTAGTAGTAGTAGTAGTAGTAGTAGTAGTAGTAGTACAAGAATGGTATATAATACCGGCAAGATGAAATTAAGACACATGCGCAACACCCGGGCATCCCTGTCGTAGACGTTTCGCCATCCAGCCAGCCACTGAATGGCGAAACGTCCACAACAAAGACAACCAGACGCCGCACATGTGTCTTAATTTCATCAGTAGTTGTAGTAGTAGTAGTAGTAGTAGAAGAGGTAGTAGTAGTGGTGGTGGTAGAAGTGGGAAATAAAGGGGACGAGCCAGTCAAATACAAAGGAAGGGGAGCACTGCAAGAGAGCTAGGTGCCCACTGAGGGAGGGCAAGTGCACAGATGTGCGTGAAAGGGGAAGTGGTGAAATAAATGAAGAAGGAACAGAAACACGAGACAGAAGAGAGAAAGACAACCCAGAGGAGAAAAGGAAAGAGGAAAGGGGAAGAGTGAGAAGAAGAAAAAGAAAAAGAAAAAGAAAAAATGAGGATTCAGGTTAAGTCACGGGTGTTCTGAAGTTTGGAGCATTTTACAATGTAGTGGGAGAGGAAGGCATCTACAGAGACAAAGCCAGGGCTAAGGTTCATACAAGGAAAGTTGTGTATTAGAGAGGATTTCAAACTAGACGGCGACTGTTCGAGTTGGACAGTAGGGAAGACAGTTTTAGCAGAAGACCAGTCAATAGGATGGCTATGATCTCTGACGTGACAGAAAAGAGCATTGTTTAGTGTCGGCAAGCCTAACACTATTTTGTGCTCCCTAAGTCTGTCAGAAAGAGGATCGACCAGTTTCTCCGAAGTATTGAAGAGGACAGGAGGAGCAAGAAATAGAGTAGACACCAGGAACATCTGTAGAGGGAGGAGAGGTATGAACGAGATTAGTGGGAAGAGTGTTAGTCTGGCGGAAGGTAAGCTTGATGTCTAAGGGACGGAGAGAAATTTTTGAGATTAGAAAGACCGGAATGTAGGGAAGGCAGAGGATAGAAGAGTTCCCAGGAGTAGAGAGTTTGGGAGAGAAGAAATTGCATTTAGCACGTGAGAGGCAGAGTCTATGAAATGGGAAGGGTAGCCAAGACGGGAAAACGAATTATGAAGAGTGGAAATTTCTGCTGGAAGGAACTGAGGATCACAGATGCTGAGGGCACGGAGAAAGAGGGAGATAAGAACACTTTTCTTGACAGGGGAGGCATGGTAGGAAAAGTAGTGAATGTACATGCTACTGTGCATAGGTTTTCGGTAAACAGGAAAGGAAAAACCTGTATCTGAGCGGTGGACATGGACATCAAGGAAAGGAAGCAAGGAATTAGATTTCCATTCAGCTTTAAACTTAATGGAAGGGGCAACATTATTAAGAGCTTCAAGAAAAGGTTGGAAGAGACTGGAGTCATGAGGCCACAGAGCAAAGATGTCATCCACATAGCGGAGCCAGAGTGAAGGTTGCACATCGATGGTAGGAAGAAGAAAACAGTTTTCGAAGTATTCCATGTAAAGATTAGCAAGGACAGGAGAGAGAGGAGAGCCCATAGCGACGCCGAAGGTTTGAGAATAATATTTCCCTTGGAAGGAAAAGGAGTTAGAGTCCACACAGAGGCGGATAAGATCAAGAAGACATCAGTAGGTATAGG
The DNA here is from genome assembly GCF_026875155.1 of Cherax quadricarinatus. Taxonomy (NCBI): domain Eukaryota; kingdom Metazoa; phylum Arthropoda; class Malacostraca; order Decapoda; family Parastacidae; genus Cherax; species Cherax quadricarinatus. Next base: position 1,792,721 of record NC_069432.1, read on the forward strand.
GAGATGAAGGAAACCCTTCATGGGGCCCTTTTTTTTCTAAGGAAATGAAGGACATCATCAAGAGGGGCATTGGTGAAGAAGGACTCAACGTCAAGACTAAGCATTTTTACAGGTTTGGGGGAGAGCGAACCCTTCAATGAAGTCTTGAAAGTGACGGAGGTGGGGGAGGAGAAAAAGTACCAAGAAAGGGAGTGAGGGTTTTGGCCAGCCAAGAAGCAAGAGAATAAGGGACAGAACCTCTAGAGGATATGATAGGACGAAGAGGAATATCAGGTTTATGAGTTTTGGGAAGGCCATAGAAATAGGGAAGAGAGGGACAGATGACACGAAACCGTTGAACAAGGTCAAAGTCAGGAGGATAGAGGTCGGAGAGAGTCCTTAGTTTTTTGTTGAAAGTTCTCTTGATGCGATCAAGAGGGTTGGAAACGAGAGGAGTGTAGGTACGTGAGTCAGAGAGTAGTAGTAGTAGTAGTGAGAATGTGAGAATGCCTACTTTCTGTATTCGACTGAAGAAGCCTACGGTGTAGGCGAAACGTTTCGGAATAAAGTTGCCTAACTGTTGCCTATGTGTCTTACCTACCAACCTGTCGGTATTGTATACCATTTTGATGTTCATCTTGTCAGACACTGCAAACATAGCATTTTTCAGAAAACACCCTTTGGGCAAACTTTTTAATGAGAATTGTTGGATCTGAGGGGGACCTCCCTTTCAGTGGTTACATTCTCACTACTACTACTCTATACTCTGCCCCTTTCCCCTTCCAAAAGTACTTAAGTCCCGCACTGTCGCTTGTCTTCAGTGTTCCCTGACTAGGGAACAAAACTTCTCCAGCCGAGGGACTGAAAAACCTCAAATTCAGATTTAAAGGGTGTTGGACTGTTACTCGTTTCTACTGTTCCTGCCTACTTTCGATTCGACTGAAGAAGCCTACTGTGTAGGCAAAACGTTTCGGAATAAAGTTGCCAATGTTCCCCTATGGGGTTTACTCCCAACCTGTCGGTATTGATACCATTTTGATGTACCCCTTGTAACCGAAAAACCTTTTTTTTTTTTTTTTTTTTTTTTTTTTTTTTTTTTTTTTTTTTTTTTTTTTTTTTTTTTTTTTACACGGGTTTGACAAGGGGTTAAGGATCCCCCTAGCATTTTTGACAAGATTTACAGGTTTAAGGATTCCTAACTTTATTGGCGAGCTAAGAGCTGTTACCTACATCATCATTTGAAAGTATTTTTATTGTTAAAGAATACGTAGGGAACAGGATGAAGTTGGAGCCATCGGGGGGCCAGCATTTTCATTTGATCAACTGCTTTCTCGGACATCATTTATTCAAATTCAAATTTAAAGTTTTTTTCATAAGGATTTAAAAGTTATTTTCCCGAAATTTTTGGGTTTTTGTGTGGTTTCATTTTTTAAAAAAAGTGATTACAAGTGTACCACTAGAAAGCTTAGCTGGCTAGGCATTTCGGGCAGACTTTGTTTTTTCTTATTTGTAAATATTCAAATTATGAGGTAATTGGATTATGGGTAAATGACTAAATATAGTTTGTGATTTAGCAATTGAATGCTTTTGTTTTGGACAGTACAAAATTTCGTATTGGTATCACAGGATTATTATTTTAAATTGAGATTAATATTTTTGTTTTGGAAAATGAGTATGTAAGTGTGAACCCACCGGGGTGGTATTCTGTGTTTTTGAGGGGGGGTTATCGGGAGATAAGATTTTTTCAAATGTAGTTTTGAAGGTGAAAATGTGTCTGCAGTTCAGAGTTCTCGGGTAGGGTTTCCAGATTTTGGGGCCCTTTTGACAACTTGAATTTTGTAAAGGTTTAGTGGGGACACGGGGAATGTGTAGAGAGTTTTGTCTGGTGTTATGCTGTGGGTTCTGTCACAACTATAAAGAAAGCGTTTAGGTAAAGGGTTTGATATTAGAGTTTAAGGCCCTGTAGTTTTAGTTGTTTACAGTAAACTTAAAGGAACAGTATTTAGAAAAGGCTAAAGGGGTCTTTGTGGTTTATGGATTTGGAAAAGGCGAGGACAGGGTGGATGGGGGGGCAATGTGGCAATTGCAAGTGTTGGTGTAGGAGGTAGGTTTACGAAAGCAGTAAAGATTTTACGAGGATAGTGAGGTCAAGTTAGAGTATGTGAAAGAGGGAAATTTTTTCCCGTAAAAGTGGGCCTTTGACAAGGTGTGTGATTTTCACCGGGGTTTTTTTATATTTTAGATGGGTTTAAGAGAAGTAAATGCGAGGGTTTTGGAAAGAGGCGGGATTTAAAAGAAAAAGAATCACCCCCAAGGGTGGGAGGTTTCACAGCTGCTTTTGTGATGACACTGGCTCTTGGGAGTTTAAGAAAAGCTGCAGAAAATTGGGGATGAATTTGGGAGGGTGGGCAAAAAAAAGAAAATTAAAGGTGGGAAAACAGGAAAGAGTAAGGGTTTTTAGGATAAAAAAAAAGATTAGGTGATTTAAAGAAAGGGAAAATCGATTGGAGGGAGAAAAGTATGGAGGGGATGAATTTTTTTCAGATATTTTGGGGGTGGAAGTGTCAGCCCGGGTGGGTTATGAAAGTGAGGTTGGGAAAATTTGGGGAATTTATAGGGAAAAAAGAAAGGGGGTGGTACTTAGGAGTCTGTGGAGGGCAGAGGAACTTTGTCCCTTTGGGGGCCAAAAAAAGGGGGAAAGTATGAGAGTTTTTAGTTTTACCAAAAAGTCTTATTAAAGGGTGTTTAAAGCATGGGGTGGGGGTGAATGTTTTCAGCGAGGGGGAAGGCTGGGGCAGTGGAGATGTCATGTTTTGGGGGGCCAAAGTGTGGGTGAATAAAAATGCAGAGAAAATTGTTTGGGTTTTTAAGTTAGGAGGAGGTGCGGGATTACCCCAAAACTGTTGTTTCCCGAGGGGTTTAGGGAAAGGGGTTTTTGAGGGGTTGGACCCTGTAGAAAAGAATGGAGCCCAAACCGGGAAAAAACTTCCCAAAAGTGACAGGGGCTGTGTGGGGAAGGGAAAGGGGGGGGTAGGGGTTCCCCGGGCCCAGGGGGAAGGGGTTGGAGGGAGGGGGTAAAGGATTTTCTGGGTGCGGGGGCTTGGAATTCCAGCAGGCCCTTTGGGGGGTGAGCGTGTTGATAGGGGGGAATGGAGGGGCCCAAAAAGGGTTTTTTAAAACTTGGGCGTGTGTTGGGTGTGAGCAAAAAATAACATTTATGAAGGGGTTCAGGGAAACCGGCAGGCCGGATTGAGTCCTGGAGATGGGAAAATTAAAAGTGGGCCCGCACTCTGAAGGGAAAGGGGTGTTAATGTTGCAGTTTTAAAAAAAATGTAGTTTTAAAACACCCCCTTTTGGCCCAAAACCCGTGTGGAGTGAAAGATTTGGGGAAAATTTTTTCTTTTTCGGGGCCCCCCCCTGCCCTTGGTGGGGGGAAACGGGGCCCGTGTGGAAAAAAAATAAATTTGATGTAGATTGCACAGTAGTTAAATGTGGATGTTTCTGAAATGGGGGTTAAAATTTAGGGGCTATGAAGAGGGGGGGGGGTGTTGCCAGGGATGGGATTTAGTGATTTTTCTTACTGAGCTTTTGGGTTTGGGGGATTATTGGGTTTGGGGTGTTGCTGCAGTGGGTTTCCCCCCCGCACAAATTTTGGGATGGGGAGGTTTTGGATAAAAAAAGTGAGGGGTTTTAGTGTGGAAGGGCAAATTTTTTCCCGGACGTTAAATTCATATTTTTTGGGGGGAGGTCCCAAAAACCCTTTTTGGGTAAATTTTTTGGTTATTTGCTGGAAAATGGGTGCTGGGAAATTTTTTGGGTTTTTGTCAAGGTATAAGCCTGGGGAAATTTTCCCCCATTTTTTCTGGTAATTAGTGTTTTTTGTCAATTTAAGTTAAATTTTTGATTTTCCTGCTCTGCTACCCAAAAAAAAAAATATTGTAGGTTTTGGGCAGTGTTTGCGTTTTAAATTTTTTTTGGCTGTCATCCAAGTCGAATTTTTTTATTTAGTCCTCAAATTCCCCAATGGGGTTTTTGGGGGGTGGGGAAGATTAGGGTGAGGGATGGGCCCTAAGGTTGTGGGGTTTTCAGCAAAGAGAAGGGTTTTAGGTGTTTGGGGGGCGTTTGGAAGGTCTTGATGAAAAAGGTGGAGGGCAGGGGACCAAAGGGGGCACTTCCTGCGGGGAAATCCCGTTTTCAAATTGGGTGGGTTCTGTTTTCTGTGTCTTTTTGGTGGCATACTGATTCTTTTTAGGGGGTAAGTTTGTAAATTTTAAAATGTGTTTGGCCCCTTTTTCCATTAAGGAAAAAAGGTGGGTTGGTGGGGGCGGGGGAAAGGGGGTTTTTAAAAGGTTTTTTTAGGGGGGGGCAATAAAAATTTTCTTAAGTGGGGGGGTTATTTTTATGGGGGGAAGGGGTTTTGTGTTTTTTTTTTTTTTTTTTTGTTGGGGTTTTTATTTGTTTTTTTTTTTTTGGTTCCTTTTTTTTGGGGGGGCCTTTTTTTTTGGGGTTTTTTGGGTTTTTTTTGGGTTTTGGGTTTTTTTGGGGAAGGGTTTTTTTGGTTTTTTTGGGGCTTTGGGTGGGTTTGGGGTTTTTTTTTGGTTTGTTTTTTTTGTTTAAATTTGAGAGGGGGTTTTTTTTTTTTTTTTTTGCCTTTTTGAGGGTTTTTTTAAGGGTTTTTTTTCGGGGGAAGGGGGTTTTGGGTTTTTTTTTTTTGGGGGGGCCCTTTAGGGTTTTTGGAATTTTTTTTTTTTTAATTTTTTTTTTTTTTTTAACTTTTTTACCATTTTTTTTTTTTTTTTGGGGGGGGGGGTTTTAGGGGGGTTTTTTTCCGGGGGGTTTTTTTTTTTTTTTTTTTAAAGGGAAATGGGTTTTCGGGGGATTTTTTTTTTTTTTTTCCTTTTTTTTTTTTTTTTTTTTTTTTTTAACGGGGGGGAAAGGGGCGGGGGGGGGGGGGACTTTTTTTTGGAGAACCGGGGAGGGTTTTTTTTTTTTTTTTTTTTTTATTTCCCGGGGGTTTTTTTTTTTTTTTTTTTTTAAAGGGTTTTTTTCGGGGGGGGCTTTTATTTTTTTTTTCTTTTTTTTGGGTTTTTTTTTTCTTTTTTTTTTCCCAAGGGGGCTTTTTTTTTTTTTTTGGTTTTTTTTAAGATTGGGCGGGGGGGGGGGGTTTTTTTTGGGGGGAAAAACCCTTTTTTTTTTTTTTTGGGGGGTTTTTTCCCCCGGGGGCATTTTGGGCCTTTTTTGGTTTATTTGTTTTGGGATTTTTTTTTTTTTTTTGGGGAGGGGGTTTTTTTTTTTTTGGGGATTTTTTTTTTTTTTATGGTTTTGGGGGGGAAGAAAAAAAAAAAAAAAAAAAAAACGTTTTTTTTTTTTAATTTTGTTTTTTTTTTTTTCCTTTTAAAACTTTTTTTTTTTTTTTTAAAATTTTGGGAAAAGTTTTTTTTTTTTTTTTTTGGGGGGGTTTTTTTACCTTTAAAAGGTTTAGTTAGGCTCAAAATTTTTTGTTTTTTTCCCAAGGGTTTGTTGGGTCCCCCTTTTTTTAATTGACGGACGGGAAGGGGTTTTCCATGCTTTTTTTAAAAATCTCCTTTCCTTTAAAAAATTGGGGGTTGGGTTCCCAAAAAACTTTTTCTGGGAAAATAAGGGGGAAAAAAAGGTTGGGTTCCCTTTTGGACCCCCTTTTTTAAATTTTTTCCCTTGTTTTGGTTTAGGGAAAAATTGAATTTTATATTTTGGGGGATTTAAGGAAAAAACTTTTTTTTTTGGGGGGTTAAAAAAAGGCCCCCATTTTTTTCTTTTTTGTTTTTCCAATTTAAAATAAAATTTTTGGTTTTTTTTTCTTGTTTTTTTTCAATTTTTTTGGAAATTTTTAGAATGGTGTGGTTAGCCTTTGGGAACCAAACTGTTTTGTTTTTGAACTTGTTTTGTTTTTTTAGGGAAAAAGTTTTTTGTTTTGTTTAAGTAATTTGGGTTTTAAAAAAAAATTTTTGTCCAGTCCTCAATTCCAAATTTGGTTGGGGGAATTTGTTGGGGCCCGTCAACAGTCTCTGGGGCAGCTGTTTAAACTTTTCCCTTTCTGGGGCTCGTCTTTGGGGGCTAAAAAGAATTGTGTTTATTCAAGTGGTGGTTTAAATAAAAGTTTGTCAGGAGGAAGGTTTTGGGGAAATGGTCTGTGTTTCTAAACTGTTTTATTATCCCTGATTTAAGGGTGGCTAGTTTATTGGTCCTTTTGTGGTCTATTATGGTTTTTCACTTGTCTCAGGGGCCCCGGTTGGGTTTTGTTTTTTGTTGGGTATGGGGAAGGGGTGTTGTTCATATTGTTTTTGAAGTCAGTTAAAGGCCCCGATTATCTAGTAACCCAAAGGGTTTATGTTTAAAATCTCCAGTAAGAGAAGGTGGTGCTTTTTTCTTTGTCTGGGGGGTTTTTTATTAGTGGGCTTTAATTTCCCGAAAATTTGGGGGTGTTTGTTTTTTGGGAATCCCCTAAAAGGCACCGATTTTTTTTATTTGGAGTCTTAAGGTTTTTTACAGTAAAAATTTGCAATTTTGTATTTCCCCCTATTTTTCCCAAAACACTAAAACAAATGGTGCTAAGCAAGATAATTGGTTAGAGGGAATAGATTGGGAATAACCCCCCCCAAAGGTTTGGTCGCGTTGTGAAATTTCTGTGTATCCTGGTTGAGGGTAGATATCCCATTTTGTCCTGCTTAAGCCAGGGGCCTCAAATAAGAATAAAAAAGCAGGAGAAGGGTTTTGTTTTAGGATTCAAGGAGTTTTAAGGGGGGTATCATAGTTGGTTTTTCTTAAGGACCCGTGTTGTAGTTAAGCTTAGAATTTTAGCTTTTTTAGGAATTTGTGGTGGTTGTGATGTGTGTAAAAAGGCAGCTTTCCAATAGGTTTTGATTGGGTGGGCAGATTATGGAGGGGTTTAAAATTTTGGGGTTTAAAAGTGATCAATACTTCTAGGTTTAAATTATGGTTTTTTATCTGAGTTGGTGTTTAGTTCTAGTAAATGATTCTGTAGTGGTAGGGAAATTTTTGGAAAAAAGTTTTATAGCTAGAGTAAATTTTTGGTTTATGTAGATTTTTAGTTTATTTTCTACCCATAATTGGAAAATGATGTTTATGTTGGGTGTTGTGCTGGAATTTAACCTTTAAAATACCAAAATAGGTGTAAAAAATAGAATATAAAAAAAACCCCCTTAAAAAATAGAAAAAAGACTCCCATTGTAATTGCACTAAGGTTAATAATGACTTTTTTGGAGTCTTGTTTTGAAAGGGAAAAATGAGTTTTAGTTTTCAATAGGTTTAAATTTTTAAAATATAAAAAATACAAATTAAAAAAAAAGCACTGGGCTTTCACTAGTAATTTCACTATTGGGTTTTTTTTAGTTTAATTTTTGGGAATTTACTTTTTTATTTAGTTAGAATGAAAACTATGGTACAAAATTTAAAATTTAAACTAATAAAATAAAAAAAAACAAATTAAAAAAAAGCCCCGTCTCTTTCCCAAATAATTGCCCCTATGGTCAAAAATAGTGAATTTTTGGTTTTTGACTAAAGTATTGAGTAGAAAGAGCTATTGGATAACTAGGTTTAATCTAATAATATAAAAAAAAACAAATTACAAATAGCAACCCGTTTTTCTCACCCGAAATTTTCCCCCTATGGTCTAGTATAAATGAATTTGGTTTTTGGGCCATGTATTGAGGAAAAATGACCTAGAGGGAAAAAATGTGATTAATCTTTTTAATATTTAATAAAAGGCCAAGACTCTTTGTTGTAAATTTGGGATTAAAGGTTTTTTAATAAAGTTGGGTTTACAAAAATTAGTGTATAATTAGAAAATTTAAAAAAAACAGGGGTAAAATTTTCAAAAAAATGGTAGCAAAAATTTAAAAAAAAAAAAAGATAAAAATAAAAATGGCAATGATTGGTTTAATATGTAGAAAAGATGGTAGACAGGATAAAAAAAGTTGTAGTTGAAAATATATTTTAAAAAAGTTGGAAAAAAAAATGGTCAATAAAAAAAATTTTACAAAAAGTTTGATAAATATGTTTAAAGTAAAATTGGGCAAAAATGGGATTTAGAAAAAAAAATTGGGAAATTTGAGTTTTTTTAAAAGGGGGTAAAAATTATTGAAAGAAAAGTTAGGTTTTAGTTTAAAATTTAAAAAAAAGAGGGGAAACGTGTGTGGTAATTTGTAAAAAAGGAGATAGATTCGTAGATATTAAACACAATTAAGATAGAGGTAGAATGGTTGTTGATAAAAACAATGACAATCAAAAGTGTTGGGGTTTTAAAAATTTTTGGGGGGCAAAAAATTTATGACAAATTCATTTAAAGTGGACTTTGGGTATTATCTGCATTTTTACTTGATTCTGTTAGTCCAGCCTACTTGGGAAATTTTTTTTAAGGTATGTTTGTGGATGAAGTATTTTTCCCCCAGGGGCTGTTTTCCTAACTGGATTTTTCCCATCCCTCACAAAGCACGGTGGTTTTTTTTGGGCTTAGCGTAATTTTTAGCCGAATAAGGGAAGGTTTTGTCTTGTTTTTGGAAGGCATCATTGACGTAAAAAAATCAGTTTTCTAGAAATAGATGTTTTTGTAGGTTGTTTCTTGTAGGCTAGGGTTGGGAAATTTTTTCAGCATTTTTTTTTCCGCTTGGTGCCCACAGTTTGCAACTTTTAGGGTCGTCATCGTATGTTAAGGCGGGTGGTCCCTTTATAAGTGTGGGTGGTCTCCTGCGGTCTCTTGGGTGACTGTGGCTGGGAGATTTTGCTGTTAACTACAACAGCGTGGGTTAGCTGTGTTGATATGTTCCTACTGAGTATCCTGGGTATGTATGAGTCGATGGGTGATTTTGGAGAAGGGTACAACCGAGTGAAGTTGCTCTGTAATGTCATGATTGTGACCAGATCTACCCCGGGGTTCATTACCTTTGTAAATTTCTTCCTATCAAAAAATTTGGGGCCAGTCTCTGGACCCATTATGTACCTCTGTAATCTTTGACTACCCCCAAGGGGTGGGTATGTGGGGCATAATAAAAAATATTAAACTAACTAATGTTTTTGGGTTAGAGGTTTGGGGCTATATTTCATAGGAGGCCCCTTTATAGATGATGTGTTATGGGGGAAAATTTATGTTGCTTTAAAATTTTTTTGGCGAGTATTTTGGGGGGAAAAAACAAAACCAAAAATTTTTTAAAAACCCCCCCCCCCCCAAAAAAAACCCAAAAAAAAAAAAAAAAATTTTAACCAAAAAAAAAAAAAAAAAAAAAAAACAAAAAAAAAAAAAAAAAAATTTTTTTTTAAAAAAAAAATTTGGCGACATCGACATGGGAAACTATAAACTGCTTAAAGATTTCTTGGGGGGTTTTGTTGATATACTTTGTCCCCTTTGAATTGCAACCCGGGAAAAAAGTTTTGGCCCTCCTGAACTATACTAAAATCCAAACAGAGACGATTTGGGTTGCTACGTATCAACAGGGTTTCCACAAAAATTTGTGAAGGGAAATTGGGGCCCTTTCGTTTTCCCAAAAGACTTAGACGTGACAACGTTAAAAACCCCCTTACCAAACGCCGTCATGACCCCCAAAAAACATAATTTCAAAAAATACAAAATTTCAAAAAACATTAAATATGAAAATAAAACCGAAAAAAATTTTGTTTATTTTAAAATATGTTTTTTAGACCCCAAACCCTCCTGTGGGGGCGGTAGTCAAAAGTTACAGGGGTTCAAGGGTCCGGGGTGGGCCTAAAAGTTTTGTTTGCTGAGCAAGTTAAAGGGGAAATTATTCACAATTTAAAAAAAGGTAATGAACTCACAATTTAAAAAAGAAAATGAACTCCAGGTAGGTCTAGTCCAATCATGACAAGTTACAAAGGTATTTACAGATTAAGAGGTACAAAAAGGGTCAGGGACCGGGCCCCAAATTTTTTTTATGGCTGAATAGGTAAAAGGTAAAAAAAAAAATCAAAAAGTTCCCAAAGGAATGAATCAAAAGTTTCAAAGGAAAATGAATATGTAAAAAATGGTTACTACGTTTTTACATGGCTGTAATCAGAAAATTTTAGAGTAAGGATTTCAACTCCACACCCGGTCACAATGTAGGGGTTTTATTGGTGCAATGTTGATTGTTGAGTCTCTCTCACCAACCCACACCACCACCACACCACCACCCACCCCACACATAAAATTTTCTTTTCCCACACACACAAACACAACCCACACAACCAACACACACACTCATACAACCCAACACACCCCTTTACAACACCACACTCCAACCGAAAAAGCACCATTACTTAAAAATGAAAAATCACATGATCTATTGTCTATTTGCCTCATCCCAAGAGGGCACCTTATCTCCCATGGCCAAATCACACCCAGTTCCGTCTTTTACTTACTGTTTTTTTGGGGGCACGTGAGCCAACGGGCTTTGCGATAAAAAACCCCATTGTTAACATAATTTTTTACAGCAAATTATGCTTTTTGAATGTCTTTGACAAAGCGCCATGTAATGTGTGACTCCGGGTAATTTTGATTTTTTTAAATTTTTCTTGTCTCTTTTTCTTTTGTTTACCAAAATTTTTTCACTAAACTATTACAGTGTGGGAGGATCTAAGCATGTAAGAGGATCACATGGAGAAGCAAGAAAAGAATTTGCTTCACCCGCGATTGGTCACGGCCACAAAATGTTTGGTACTGACGCTATTATTATAATAAACTTTTCTGGTTTTACCATTTATTAAATAATGATGGCATACAAAAGATAAAAAAGATTAAAATTATAATAAAAACGGCAAATTTTTGTTTTTGTTTTAAAACAGGGGTGGTGGCCCCAGAGTCAAAATTTAGCAAGTCCCTGACTAAAAAAAGGTTTTTTTCTTCCCTTTTGGTCTCGTTACAAAAAAAAAACGGTTAATGTACAGGGGAAACAATAAAAAAAATTCACTTATATTAAAATAAAAAAAAGCCAAAAAGTAGTACGTTTTTTCACGGTTTTGTTTTTTTACGTATTCATGTGGCGGTTTTTCCCAGTTTCCCAGAAGAAAAGATTTTGCCCAATTGTTGAACGCCGCATTATTATAAAAAAAATAATGATTTTTCACAAGGGTATGAAAGTGTTTTTAAAAATTTTCTAGTGTAATTATTTTTGGAATTGTAAAAAATTTTTTTATTTTGTGGGGGGGGGGGGGGGGGGTAAAAGGCAGGATATTTTTGGGGGGAATGTCAAAGTGTCCCAAAGTTTTTTTTTGGCATAAAGACAAAGTTATACATTAATTTATTTCACAAAAATTGGGGATAAGATTTGTTGTGTCAGTCGAGTGCCCCCAAGGCCATTTGCGTGCCTCACGGGGGGCTTTTAATTTTAAGTTGAGTTAAATATGTTTTTTATGCCCCTACCTCCCTTGTGGGCGGTAGTCAAAAAATATTACAGAGTACAAATTGGCAGGGATGGACTCCAAACCCAAGTGCCATAACAGTAAATATTTTTTCTCTCATTTGTTTGTTGGTCGTTTTTTATTGAAACTTTGTGAAAAGTTCATTAAACATTGTTCTAAAAGTCGTACACAAAAAAAATTTGGAACGAATTTTTTTTTTTAGACGCACCTGTTCTAAAAGGCATGTGTGGTAGTAACGAGACATGGTTTTGCGTGGTTTTTTGCGGTTTGGGTGGTTTTGTTTTAATTTTTTGTGTAGTTGTATTGTTTAACCAGTGATAGTTGACATGGTTTTAAATGGTGGGGGGGGGGGGGGGGGGGGTTGTGAAGTTGGGTTGTATGGTTAGGGTAAATGGTGGGGGGGGGGGGGGGGTTGTGGTGTGGGTTGTATGTGTTGGTTTAAATGGTGGGGGGAGGGGTTTTAGAAATGTGGGTTTTTGTGTTTGGATGAAAAAGGTGGGGGGGGGGGTTGTGAAATGTGGGTTGTTGTGTTAGGATGTAAAAGGTGGGGGGGGGGGGTTGTAGAAGTGTGGGTTGTATGTGTTAGGGGAATGGTGGGGGGGGGGGTTGTGGTGTGGGTTGTTGTGTTGGATGTAAAAAGTTGGGGGGGAGGGGGTTTAGGTGTGGGGTTTTATTGTTAGGTGTAACTGGTGGGGGGGAGGGGGTTTTAGAAGTGTGGGTTGTATGTGTTTTGGTGTAATGGTGGGGGGGGGGTTTTTAGAAGTGTGGGTTGTTGTGTTAGGTGTAATGGTGGGGGGGGGGTTGTAGAAGTGGGGTTGTAGTGTTAGGTTTAACTGGTGGGGGGGGGAGGGGTTGTTGAAGTGTGGGTTGTTGTGTTAAGATGAACTGGGGGGGGAAGGGGTTGTGGTGGGGTTTTTGGTTAGGTTTTAACTGGTGGGGGGGTTGTTGAAAAGGGGGGTTGTTGGGTTAGGATGTAACTGGGGGGGGGGGGGTTGTAAGTGTGGGTTGTTGTGTTGGATGTAACTGGTGGGGGGGGGGGTTGTAGAGTGGGGGTTGTATGTGTTGGATGTAATGGTGGGGGGGGGGTTGTAGAAGTGTGGGTTGTATGTGTTAGGGATTAATGGGGGGGGGAAAGGATGTTGAAGTGGGGTTGTATGTGTTGGTGTAATGGTGGGGGGAGGGGGTTTTTGGGGTTTGTGGGTTGTTTATAGGATGTAAAAATGGGGGGGGGAGGGGTTGTAGAAGTGTGGGGTGTATGGTTAGGATGTAACCCGGTGGGGGTGGGGGTTTTTTGAAGTGTGGGTTGTAGTGTTAGGGTGTAAACTGGTGGGGGGGGGGGGGGATGTGAAGTGTGGGTTGTATGTGTTAGGATGGTGGGGGGGGGGGGGGGGGTTGTAGAAGGTGGGTTGCAGTGTTAGGAGTTTAAAATGGGGGGGGGGGGGGTTTAAAGTGTGGGTTGTATGTGTTGGATGTAACTGGTGGGGGGGGGGGGGGTTTTAGAAAGGGGTGGGTTGTATGTGTTAGGATGGAATGGTGGGGGGGGGGTTGTAAAGTGTGGGTTTTATGGTTAGGATATAACTGGTGGGGGGGGGGTTGTAGAAGTGTGGGTTGTATGTGTTGGATGTAAATGGTGGGGGGGGGGGGGGTTGTAGAAGTGGGGTTGTATGTGTTTGGAGTAATGGTGGAGGGGGGGGGATTGTAGAAGTGTTTGGGGTTTTATGTGTTTGGATGTAAAAATGGTGGGGGGGGGGGGTTGTAGAAGTTGGGTTGTTTTTGTGTTAGGTGTAACTGGTTTGGGGGGGGGGGTTGTAGAAATTTGGGTTTATGTGTTGGATGTAATGGGGGGGGGGGGAGGGGTTGTAGAAGTGTGGGTTGTATGGTTAGGATGTAATGGTGGGGGGGAGGGGTTTTTTTGAAGTGTGGGTTGTTGTGTTAGGATTAACTGGGGGGGGGAGGGGTTGTAGAAGTGTGGGTTGTTTGTGTTTGGTGTAATGGTGGGGGGGGGGGGGTTTTAGAAGTGGGGTTGTATGTGTTAGGGTGTAATGGTTGGGGGGGGGTAGGGGTTTTGAAGTTGGGTTGTATGGTTAGGATGTAACTGGTGGGGGGGGGGGGTTGTTGAAGTGTGGGGTTTTTTTGTTAGGATGTAAATGGGGGGGGGGGGTTGTAAAGTTTTGGGTTGTATGTGTTAGGATGTAAAAAATGGTGGGGGGAAAGGGGTTTTGAAATGTGGGTTGTATGTGTTTTGGATGTAAAAAAGGTGGGGAGAGGGGTTGTAGAAGTGGGGGTTGTATGTGTTTTATGTAAGGTTGGGGGAAAGGGGGTTTTAGAAGTGTGGGTTGTATGTGGAGGTGTAAAATGGGGGGGGGGAGGGGGTTTTAAAAAATGTGGGTTGTATGGTTACGATGTAAGGTGGGGGGAGGGGTTGTGAAGTGGGGTTGTATGTGTTTAGGATGAATGGTGGGGGGGGGGGGTTGTAGAAGTTGGGTTGTTGTGTTGGATGTAACTGGGGGGGGAGGGGGGTTTTGAAAGGTGGGTTGTATGTGTTGGATGTAAAATGGTGGGGGGGGGGAGGGGTGTAGAAAGGGGGGTTGTTGTGTTAGGATGTAAATGGTGGGGGGGAGGGGGGTTGAAGGGTGGGTTGTAGTGTTAGGATGTAACGGTGGGGGGGAGGGGTTGTAGAAGTGTGGGTTGTTGTGTTTTGGATGTAATGGTGGGGGGGGAGGGTTGTGAAGTGGGGTTGTTGGTTAGGATTTGGTAAAATGGTGGGGGTGGGGTTTTAGAAAAAGTGGGTTGTTTTGTGTTGGATGAAATGGTGGGGGGTTTTTGAAGTGTGGGGTTTTATGTGTTAGGATGTAAAATGGTGGGGGGCGGGTTGTAGAAGTGTGGGTTTTATGTGTTAGGATGTAACTGGTGGGGGGTGATGGTTGTAAAAGTGTGGGGTTGTATGTGTTAGGATGTAACTGTGGGGGGGGTGAGGTTTGTAAAGAAGTGTGGGTTGTATGTGTTAGGATGTAATGGTGGGGGGTGAGGTTGTAGAAGTGTGGGTTGTATGTGTTAGGATGTAACTGGTGGGGGGGCGAGGTTGTAGAAGTGTGGGTTGTATGTGTTAGGATGTAAACTGGTGGGGGGCGAGGTTGTAGAAGTGTTATCGTAAAGGGTTCTTGAATGGAGATATCTTTAGGAAAAGGGTTTAGACACATTTTGTAGGATGGTAGGTGTATTGTCAGACTGAGATGAGAGATGGAGCCCGGTGCCTAGCCTGTTTCACCCCTTTTGTAGGTCTGCCGCCCGAGTGAGAACGGGACAGAGGGATCACTGCCCATGTGTATCCCTATGACGTCACACAAAGCCAAAGGCCACGAGGGGATTCGTGTCTAAAGCACAGGGATGATCTATTTTTGCTATGCTTTTATAATACTGGGAATTACAGGATCAGCAACTATGCTGACAGCTCGGTCATGTTAGTATGTCGTCCCGACATACACTACTATACTATAGGCTGAACAGGCAGGGGATCTGGGCTGATTCTATACAATAACAAATTCATGTTAACTTAGAACTAATGGATGGTACAACATGTTTTTGGGACGTAATGGGTGTTAACGTAATCATTACAAACTATAAGAACAAATCATTATACAATATGGAGGGAAATTTGATCGATCGATCTGTATTCATGACTCTACGGATTCTGAGGAAGAATATTATATACAAGAAGTGTTTAACAGAAAGACAGATCGGTGCAACAAATCTAGACTGTTAATTCTCAGAATCGGAGGGAACGTGAACACGAAAATTTCTGACAAACTGATCAGCTAATAATAAAAACACACAGTTGACAAATTCATTCATCTCGGACATCTAATTATGCAGGCTGTTTACACTTAACCCATTCTGCGGGGGTTTGAGGTTTACGTATGCAGAATGGTTTATCATCTTGGGAGGATTGAATTCCTCTGCAATGGCTAACACATGCCTTGACTGAGAGATCTGAACGGTATCTACAAAAAGATACAACTACAATCACTAGTGACTGTGGAATTACTAAACTCGTTCGCTAGGAGTACTCAACTCGATATTCGAAAACAGTAATTCTTGGCTCATTAAAAAAGTCACTAATGGGTACTGGTGGCTTACGTAAGAATAAGCTCTTCCTGGGCAGGAATCGAATCACCCAGAACACAAGGGATCGGTTCTCTGGGCATTTTTGACATCCTCGACA
Source organism: Cherax quadricarinatus (assembly GCF_026875155.1). Taxonomy (NCBI): domain Eukaryota; kingdom Metazoa; phylum Arthropoda; class Malacostraca; order Decapoda; family Parastacidae; genus Cherax; species Cherax quadricarinatus. The sequence goes on from NC_069432.1 coordinate 1,808,328, forward strand.
GTTAATGGAGGATCTGCATTTAATACACTAACGTGTCGCGATAAAGCATCTGCGACTACATTGACTTGCAGGTAAATTTTCAAAAGTGGGATTGAACTCTTGGATGTCAAGGTCCATCTGGCTACCTTCCAGTAGGCTGTTTGTTCTGGAATAAAGGTAACAGTTCTTCCTTACTGGAGGAAAGAACAAACTCGGTGGAGTGGAGACTCCCCCCGGTTGAAAAAATAAACGCTATAACACGCAATATGGAAAAGGGAGAACGAATCTCTATCTCAACTGCAAGCACAGGAGAAAAGAAATGAACACGGTGGAACAAGGGTGATATTCAATCTGAGTCGCACACATGACACGAGGTATCAGCTATAAAGAAAACTACACTTACAAACGTTAAACATGTGAAATTTAAATCGGGGAAAATAACTTCTTACAATGCACTGATTACTGTCAACTAGGATGGGATCACCATCGGGGAACATTGGGAAACAACAACAGACACTCTAGTGAGAAAAACTAGCTGTAAAAGAGACGTCTTTCTGCAGACAGCATGTCACACAACAAGAGATGGCATTACTAGTTGCAAGTAACGTTTTCTGACAAGGATCCCTGTGGAGAAACTACTACTCGAAAATAGCAGTCATTGCAGGGATAGGCTGTGCCCCTCAAGGCAGTCTGAGTGTCCCCGGACACTTGAGGCAACGGAACACTATCCTGCAAGTCTGAAGGTATAGGTGGAACACAGACGGGAATGACAGAATTCTAGGCCTGACCGCTCGGCTACGTAATAAGTAATTCACGGATCTATAAGAACTTAATTGAACTTCACATTTCGCAGCACTTTAAAAATCTCAGATACAAGCTGTGAGAACAAACACATTGCTCAAGGGGTAAAGGTATTGTCTTTCAGTCAGTAAGGGAATGTTGGTACTGTGGACTGATTCTATTGACTTTGACTGGCATGATACAATAAGTGAATATTCAAAAAAGGGCTGGGACATCTTTCAGTGAAAATACTGAAGGGCATAAGTCAAGAAAAGTGGAGAGAATGACACAATAAGCTTAAATGGAAAAAAAATGCTTAACTATTCTGCATAAGTAATTAAAAATTTTACAAGTTACACAGTAAGCAAAGAAACTCACACAAGAATTTATGCAACTTTAAAAAAACTGAAAATCAAGAGAACTTGTACTTTGCTCAAATCTAATTTGCTCAACTTTTACTTTAAATTGAATAAAATGGCACAGTGGTTGTCTTTACTTTCAATGCAACAAGGAAAATACACAATAAAAAAATAAAATGGACTCAATAAAACTTTTGCAAAAATTAAAACAAACACCCCAATTCATGAAATTAAAAAAATAAATGACACAGGACAGAATAAAATACTATGCACAGAACAGAACATAAGAAAATGCACTTTTAATAAACTGTATTGCACAACACTGCATAAATTTTCTGCAAGAAAAACTTTAATAGCAAACCCCAATATTTGCACAAGAATTATTGCAAAATGAGTCTATGTGCAAATAATAAAAAAAATAACACAAGGAAAAGAAATATATCAAGGAATGAAACAAATTTAACTCTTAACTGCACTTAAACAACAAGCAAAGAAACAATTTACTTCAAAAAGGAGAACTCAAAAACTGCACTAAGAGTGAATTTGTTCAATAAAATATGAAAAAAAAATAATAGGTGCAAAAAAAACACACAACAAAAAGGAATACAACACTTACAGTGATGCAGAACACAAAACATCAACATAAAACCAGTACTAGAATTTTCTTGCAATGAAATTTGGTGTGAAAAATTTTGAAAAATGGAGCTCTTGCTGGGATTTAAAAAAAATGGCACTATTGTCTGTGGAAATAAGACAATTTAAACACTGGTGAATAAAGGAATGAACAAAAGAATGTTCAACACACAGGGAACAAAAATAAAAATTACACAAATGCTGGGAAAAGAAAAAAAATAACAGACAACACTGAGTTGTGATGCAGAATATGAGGTGAAAAATTTACTGAGTTAATTCACTGGAATTCTGAAGTTTAAACACAAGTTCTATATTGTAAATATGTTGCACACACAACAAAGGAAACCTAAGTATTTAAATTCAAGTGTATAAAAATCCCACAAACACAACAGTATAAAATAATGCACGAAAATAACACTGAAATATTAACATATAACTAAGATGTATTTTTTTTCGTTACATAATTTTTGTTCATGAATATAATAATAGAGGATTTCTTTCTAATAATTCTTCATATATGTTTTTTTTCAGTTAATTAAGACTATATATTTCAGAAACTCTGAGACTCTACCCTCCGCCACCTTCGGGGAAACGCCAGTGCACCGGGAACCTACAAGTAGGTTTTTCCCTTCAAAATTATTTACATAAAGTGGTTACTCTTAGTTATTTTGGATAAATTATTTTATCATGTATAATAGTTTTTAGCAAAATTCATAACTTTTGTATTAACTAGCAATATTTTACCAACAGAATTTTTTTTTTTAAAATTATGGGTGTGTTACTTCTGGGGGACTTTATTTTTAAACATAATAATTTTCGGTTTCGAATAGGTACAATAAAATGAAATGTTAGGTAAAAATCTCATATTCATCTTTAAAGTTAAATTAAATTTAAGGATGTGTTAGTGCACAACAAACTCCCCAAATTATTCATAATTTTTTTCAAAAACAGTCCAATACACATTTTCAAAAAACGGGGGAAAGTGCTTCCCAGTAATTTTCAGTTGAAATACATCATCTATCTCAACTGCTGTTTTACCGTCCACTTGCTTTTCCCACTGCACCTCATTAAAGAATTGCCTCATACCTGTGCGGTCACCTCTTTCGAAGTTTGGTTTCCCTATGCCATCTCTCTTTTTCCCCAGGCTGATGTCTGGCATCTTAGCTCTCCTCATTCCTGGTCCGTCTGTGTGGCTTGTGATTCTCCCAGTCTAATTCCTTGATCAACAGCTTTGCATTGCTCATTTTACGCTCTTCTGTTACTGTTTTACACAACTGCTCTGGTGTTGTCGCATTCTTGTCTCGGTTTCCTTTCTATTTAGTGTGGGGTTGTGGGGATCATGTTATACCACCTTTTTTCTGGGCTTGAGTGTACATTTCTATGTAGACATTTTGCCTCTACTTTCTTTCTTTGGTCCTATTTAATTCGAAAAGTTTGTCCTTTTAAATGCCGTATTAAGTTCATAATATTTTGTATGAATAATGTTTTAATATATTTCTCTATGTCCAAAAGGCCTTTCAAACTTTCTCAAAGGTTGATACTATCCTGTGGCATTTAAAGCTTTGTAATGTGCATGACCCGGTCTATTCTTATTCTGTGCCTCTTTTCAATGATCAGGCCTAACGTATATCGTATATAAGGTTCAGAAGGAAACTTTACTAAATTTTCTTCAATGATTTTCTGAGGTTATCTAATCTTATTTATGACGTTTAAAAAGGGTTATGAATATCTTGGTAATATGTTTGACGTTTAAATTATCCCAGGTCCTCTTCGCTCTCTGGTAATAGCAAAATTATCCCTTTCCATGCTATCCTCTGTCCTATCTGTGCTCATCATTTTAAATTTGTTAGGGATGAAGTTATTAAGTCACTTGTTTGAGCATTTGTTGTTCGTTCAGTCTCTGGAGTTTATAACTTTTATTTTGTTCTTATACTTGGGCATTAGTTATACAACATCGGCAAAAAGTCACCCAAAAAAAAAACCATCCAGGGGGGTAGGTCCTTCATATATTCCACGTGGCCCATTTTTTCATTGTCTCCCGACAAAAGACACAGACACAGACACAGACACAGGCACCCCTGGGCAGGAAAACCGCCCAGCCGCCGGGGGAGAGAAGCGTCGTCGTTCCAGCTTTCAGTTATCCTGAGTAATTCTCGAGCTGAGCAACTCTGAACATGTTGCTCGAGATTTTTCTTGGGGTTATCCTGAGTTGTTCTTCACCAGAGCTGAGAGGAAACTTGTTTGCAGTCACTTCGAGCCCCATCCCGTCAAGAGGGTAAGGCGGTGACTTGCTTGCTTGTTCACTCTCCTCTTCCCCATCCCCCCATCCTTCCCCTTCATTCCCTCACCCAAACAACTACACTGGGCCCACACACTAACACACTACATACATTGCTTTCCTTCTGACTTTCCTATCTTCTTTCTTTTTCGGCAACTTCGCTTTGGCGAGTTAACACAAGGCATTTTGACATCCCGGGAAACCGTTTTGGTTTTTTAAAATCCGGCCCATTTTGTCTTGGGCCCTTTTCCCCTCACCACTCGAGGGTAGGCTTTTCTTAGGGGCCCCGTGTCCCCCACACCACTCGAGGGTAGGCTATCTTAGGGGCTGACCTTCATAAATCAGTGAAATAGAATGTTAGACTAACACTAAGGAAAGACCCTTTTTGTTAAAAGTAACTTATGTGCCAGATGTACCTTCCTGGACATCATGGCGCGGATAAGAGTAAGATTACGGGTGTGATGACAACCAAAAGTCAAGGAAGGAAATTCTAGCATGCATTTGCTCAATTTCAACTGTTGCTCGAGTGGAGTTTTTTACAACTCTCGCTGGGGTAAGTACTTCTCCTCTCTTCTGAAGAAGAGTTACTTCAACTACTTAAGCAGGACGTCCTGGACAAATTGAAGACTTTGGGTATCCACCCAATTGCACCTGAAAGCTATCAAGCACAAACGAACTGTGTTTGTTGCCAGAATTAACAGCATCATGAGAGATAGCACAGTGAATGAACTTTTTGCTGACTTTTATGCAGAGAATTCAGAATTTCATGCTGTCCAAGCACATAAATTTTCTAAACCTAGTAACAAACAGAAACATTAAAATTCTACTTGAGACATGAAGAAGCCAAATATGTACGCCCAAAATGGCTTTCAAATGTTTTGGGTCAAGATGATTACACCCTGACCAAATCTCTATTGATCGGTTTGTCAGATGACACCAATGTTACAATGTTACGCATTTGGGCATACCACCTAACAAAATGAGTAACCAAGCACTGATTTGTCAGCATATGCTCTGGGCAAATTCTTTCAAAACTTGTGAATAAAACTAAACCCAAGTGTGTACTCTGCAATGGTAAACATCTTGTTTTCTGCTATCTGTCCTGAGAGGAAAAAGGATAGGCAGAAAATTCTAGGAAGCTAAGAAACCTGTTCACTTTCTAAGAAGACACTCCCCAGGCACCTCCAACCAATAACCCCAATACTTCCTTCCAGCTTTGCCTGGATCTAGAAAAATTACTGGGACTCCTCAGGTCTCTTCCACTGGTTCTCCAATGTTTGGACTTCTGCCCACTCTTGGAGTTGCCCCATCTAACCCTCACATACATCATTACACAAATGCAACAGACAAGTTCAGTCTCATTCCCATGTATCAGATATCTCCAGCCGCGGATATGGGACGAGAGCCCAACTGATGTAGAATGATGGCCAAAGTCATAGCAGGTTGGTGACATTCAGTCTGCTCTAAGGTTTTAATGATTTGGTAATGGATAATGGGATCACTCCCATCATTATCCCAGAAAATGTGAAGGTTATTATGGGACCAGCTTCTCATAACAAGAAGTATAGTTCCCTTCTCTACTTCTACAAATAGCCTAGTCTTCCTTGGGTACAGGGATCACCCACATCGCATACCCAGTTGTCAACTCCCTCAATCCGATGATTGAGTCAATACCTATCCATAACGATGCCCCAGAGATTGGTGCTTACTCTCCGCTATTTGAAGCTGGTCCTGTGGAATACAGGAAATTTCCCAGGGTAATTCACCTTGCCTACCAATTTTTCCTTTGGAGCTTCCTCAGTCTCACCATTAACCTCCACGAGACCTCTTTCTGTAACTGGGAATATCATACCTCAGTTTTCTGATGATGACTCTAATGACTCTAATGATTCTGTTAATATTACCAATTCTATTGAAGATGGTGACACTTTTAATACACAAGCAACTACTCAGAAGTTCCCTCCTCCCCTTGACGAGTCCAGCAGGGATAGTGTGGATACCAAATATAACATTACTTGCAGGCGTTCAGACCGCAGTACACGAGCGAAGTGCAAGAAATAATGGGGATTACAATTTTCCAACTTAATGTTCAACATTTCTTTAATAACCGTTACTCCTTGAGGTTGAACTACATAATTACATTCTCGATGTTATACTCTTGAATGAGACAGCTGCAAGAGTTGATCAACATATTAAATTACGTGGTTACTCTACTGTGGAGAAATGGAGAGGAACTTTTAGTGGTGTAGCCATCTTAGTTAAATTAGGCTATACATTTAAAAATATTCATGTTGATGAAGATAACATTCTTGCAATAGAAATGACAACGTCTCATGGCCAACTAGTGATAGGAACTGGATATTTTCCCCCGAGAAAACAATATATAGAGTCAATTCCTCTACATAGGATATTAAGCAGAAATATTCCAACAATTCTGCCCTCTTTAACTGTGGAGCTGGTATTCCACTAGGTGACTTAAAAGGAAAGCAACTATTTAATATCATGACAGCTAGAAAGTTGTCATTTCAAGGCCCATTCTTTAAATCGTACGTTGGACCTCATCCAGGGACACAAGATATAGTACTGACAAACAGAGACTGTGACCTCTTTCATTGTCGTATCTCTCCTGGTGGAAACGTAGGATCTGACCATATCCCTGTTATAATACAACTACAAACTTCTCCATTTAGAATACCTGTACCTCCTAAACCCAATCTTAACACCCTAGGATTTGACCCCTTCAGGGCATTTCTGGGCAAAGATGAAATTGTCATTGGAAAATCTACCTTCCACTGCAATTGATGACGCACTCAGGTCCCCTTCACAATAGAATAATTTGAAGCTACTAATGCAACTTGCCAATTAGCTTCCACAAAGATCTATCAACAATATAAACCTACTAGGGAAATTAGAGATGCTTTAAGAAATTATCAAGCAGAATGTCGAAGGCATCTTCAAACGCGACAACCACCAGTAGCTACATTGCACAGATTGAGGCAAGAATTAATTAACATGATTAGTCATCACAAACGGGACTTATGGAAATTGATAGTTCTTCAAACTAATCAGTATAAACATGAGCCAGCAAAATTTTGGAGTAAGATTCGACAACTGTTAGGGGCAAAGCACAAGGCTTCTAACTACCTAATTCATACCTTCACTGATGAGGATGATGAAAATATTGAGATTAAACTTGATGATCCACAGGACCAGGCTAATTTGATGGGTGATGTATGGGAGAAAATTCTCTCCCACAATAACACTCGTCGATTTAACAATAATCACTATCAGTTGGCAAATGAATGGAGAGATGAGAACTTAGATGATATACAACCACTACCTTCTATCGATACATCAAATCTTGAAGACTCCCACCCGCTTACTAGACTATTACATTACTCGAGATGAGTCTAGGTTATTGGAAGAATGCGAAATAGAGCCCTGGTCTCTCTGGAATAACAATGAAAAATAAAGTTCCTACCCAGAAATTGTAAACAGTCTTTGGTTAATATCTTTAATGCCATCTTGGCCTCAGGACATTTTCCAGTGGTTTTAAGACTGCTAGGATGATCTTTCTTGCTAAGCCCAATAAAGAATCCATCCAACCAGGGAACTATAGACTTATATCTTACTTAAAGTCACTGGAAAAGTTCTTGAGAAGGTCATTTACAACAGACTGAACTACTATATGGAGTTTAATCACCTTTTTACTGAAAAACAATTTGGCTTTAGAACACATAGAGGTACCAATCATGCAATAAATGTTATTTTCGATATGTAGCAAGTCTAAAAAATCAGGCAATCTTGCCCTAATTGCCACCAGAGATGTTCATAAAGCTTTTGATAGCTTATGGCATGATGGCCTTATATACAATTCATTGACCTACCGGACTATAACTGGACTTTTCTCAGATTAATATATAATTTCTTAACACAAAGAAAAATCATTCCCCTTTCATGGCAGGTCGACAGAACCTTTTATACCAACAGCTGGTGTCCACAAGGTTCTTGTCTTAGTCCAATCCTCTTCAACATTTATGTAAATGACCTTCCTCAACCAGAGTTTAATGATAACAGTTTGCAGATGATGTTATCCATGTCGTCTCATCAACTCCGGTAACAGGAAAATACAAGTATGAGAGAGTCCTAGAAAATGAATATTGAACTAAGTCGAACATCTAATTGGGAAAAGAAATGGAGAATTACGACTAATCCAGACAAAGTCGTTGTTAGCACGATAGGATGTTTTGCATCAACCATCGAAGATAAAGGGGGTATTCCATCAGAGGTACACCTGTAGCCATTAGAAACCGTAACAAGTCTTGGGATATATGAATAGACAGGCTGCTCCATCACATCTCATGTAACTAAAAAGATCAACATAGCCAAAGCCGTCTTAGCAGTCTCTTTAGATTCAATCAAGCCCCTTCACATGTCAAAAAACATCTGTATAAAATGATAATAAGACCTATACTCGAATACCATGTGTCCCAATGACAACAGCAAAGACCAACATGCTACGGTTGCAACGGATCCAGATAGAGCTCTTCGCTTCATTACGGGTACCAGGAGGAGAGACAGAGTTAAAATGGCAGATTTACACGTACAACAAGATA
>NC_069432.1:1817472-1854270 GCF_026875155.1 Cherax quadricarinatus
AAGCGGTTTGGGGCGGGAAAAAGAACTGGATGAAGTAACTAGGCGGACTGGACTCCCCCCCACAGACTGAAACTGGTTATTTTGCAAACTCGGGGTCAACCCCTCGGAGGATGCAAATAACAATAAACACTATACAAAAGAGATGACCAGTGGAGGTGTAGAAGCTGGTAAGTTTGGGTATTAGCGATTTGAGGTAGCGGGCGGGGGGTTAACCCTTTCTCGGGAGGCCTATCAAAGATGTTTATCTCCAAATCACTGTAATCGAAAATTTACAGGCCTCCGTTCCCACCTTTTTCTGGGGGTTTTTAAATGGAGTTTCGAGGGTTAAAGGGTAGACACACTTTTGGGATGGTAACATATATATTGTAGACTGTGGTGATGAACGGGGGCCCCCTCTCCCTGTTTTCACCTGTAGGTCTACAGCCGTTGAGGCCGGCAGATATAAAACGTCACATGCGCATCCCTGACGTCCCCACAACATCACGGGCCTAAAAGGGATTCCATCTAAAGCACTGGATGATACAAATAAGCTTGCTATATAACACGGGACAGCAACTATGCTGACCCCAACCTCTGCAGATTGCTGTGGAACATCCCAGCAGCGGCAGCCTGCCACGGGTCCTCTGGGCCATCGGTGTAATATGGCACACACCCGAGCCTTCCGCACCCACAATGCAGCCGGGAAAGGTGGTGCAGAATGCCCCCGAGTGCAATGCCTCTTCTGTCGGGTGGGGTTGTCCACGCCCCGAAAACAGCTCGGGTCCCCAAAGGGGGGGTGGCCCCGTGATTTCGCTCCCTTCTGTTACCCCCTCCCGCCCCGGGCAATGTCAATGGGGGGCTTCCGTGTGGCTTCTGCTACCGACCCCCATCCTCGGCGCCGGGTCAGGGAAAGACCTGTCCCTGTCAGATGAAATCTCTCATCAGTTTTTCAGCCCCTGGGGGGCGGAGATACTTTTCAATCCTCTTTGGGACTACCATTTGGATCCTGTTTCAAAAGGCGTACTGCACCCAAGGTTCAGACCACTGATTTGGCCCCCCTAGGACCCCAGCAGGCCCGCACGCGTGTTTGGATGACACAGAGGGATTTTTATGTTCGTGGGTCTGGCTGAACCAAGCAAGTGCCCCAAAGTCAACAAGAAAAACGTATTGCCTGGATGTAGAAAAACCCTCATGACCTCGAGGCGGCCCCCAAACCCCTAGGGGGGGGTATGGAAAACTCAATGCCCTGACCCCTGCAGACCCCCTTCTTTAATGTGGCACAATGTTTCGGAAGGTGAGGTGCCTTCAATAGATGCAAGGGTACCTATAACTGTAACCCCCTCCAGGCGACCCCCGGCTCGCGCCTCTACGGGGCCCTTGGGGGAAAGGATCAGGCTTTGGATTTTGCTGCAGATTCTGACCCAAGTGGGCAGGTGGAAGCCAGCAGATCGAGCCCTCCGGGGCAGTGCAAAAGCCGGCGTTTTCCTGGGTACACAAGTCCCGGGGTCATGGGCATAGCTGAAGGAGGTGCCTCTGGAAAATAGGGGCACCCCCGCTGGTGCATCAGTACATTGAACGGGTGGGACAAGCACCTCGCCTGTGGAGCCGTTGCCCCGGGGTTTGAGAGAAAGGCATCCCCCCGGAAGCGTACCCGGCCCCCCCCTGTCCTGGAAAGGAACGAAGCCATAAAGCAGCCTGCCTTTAATCCCCCCTGGGGGCCCAAGAGGAGAGGGGCAGGTCCCTGGCTAGCTCAAAAGCTTTTCGGGGTCAAGAAAGACAACAATGTGGGGTTGGGCGCCCCAACCCAATCCCGGTCAGTAAGTGGAAAGGTTTGAAAGTCCCACTCCTCTGGTAAACCATGAGGTGTTTATGAGAAGGGCAAGCTTCCACCTCAGGCGCTCCAACACCATCCTTTCGACACCTTCGAATGAAAACGGTGGGAGGGGGTCTCACACGCCGGACCCCCCAGGCTTGGGAATGGTTTGATGTCCCTCCTTCCATCAAAGGGAGTTTGCCAGCCCCCAAAATGGGGTTGACGACCCCCAACAGCTAAATTCCAGAATGGCCAGACCAAGTGATCATGCCAAGGTGATACAATCTGCCCTGGTGAGTGCTCGTGAACGGAAGGCTCCCGGACCCCGGGGTGGGTGAAGTCTTCACCATGATCCTTAGCCGGCATCCGTTTGGGATACCATACCCTTCTAGGAAGGGGGGGGCTTGGAGGTTGGGTCCGGGGGCATTGGGCCATCCCCGCCGGAGGTGAATGGGTCCACCAAGTTCGCCTCCTTTTGCGGGGTCTGGGTGAAACCCGACCCACTGCGACAGCCCAGGGCCCAAAACGAAATTTGGCCCCAAATCTCAGAAAAGGGGAGGAGTAGGAAGAAGCACACCACTCGAACCATTTAGCCTTCCGGACCCTGTGTGGACAGGGTGTGCATGCCGCACCATTTTCCCTGACAGCGCATGGACTCAACCATAGTTTTACCCCCTGGCATTTTGCGAGACATTGATGCGTGGTTCTGTTCCCTAGTCCTCTTTGTAAAACCACCATCACGTTTATAGGCCCCGCCGTAATCTTGGGTATTGCTGCCTAGGTGCACTTAAAGGGCCCCCTGCAAGTTTTGACTGCCTCACTGGGTCTTCTGGAGAGAATCTCCCCACCATGCTCAATGACCCCCGGGAACATCCCGTCGGCCTGTTTTAGATTATTTTTGGGTGGTGGGGGGAGCGGGCCCCGCTGGACCATCGCGTGGTGCCACTGCAAAGTAATCACTGGTGAGAGGGGGGGGCCCCCCCCATCTCGCGCTTGAGAGCAACGCCTAAGGGGTGTGACGCCAAGCGGCCACCATGTGAGGGGTTGGGCTCAATTATTGAGGAGGGGCGATCTCGGGGACCCCCCCCTCCAGCACGCCACAAGGTGCCCCCAGCTGCTTTTTGGTAGGAGGACAGAAGAAAGTTTGGGTGGTGGGCTTTTTGAATCCCCAGCCACAAAAAGACCCTTCGTGGGGCGAGTGCTGCCCCCTCTGAAATGTCAAGGTGCCCGAGAGCTTCTGAAAATATTGTAAACCCAAAGAGGTCCTTTCCGCCATGTGGGTGACAGCCGAACCTCTCCCCTCCCACATTTTTGAGGGGTCATTGGGTTGAATGAGGGAAGTGGTCCTGACAGAGATTCCCAGTCCCCCTTCCACCCCTTCCACGCTGAGGTAGCAAAAATCCCAGAATACGTGGTGCATTGACGTGACAAATCGGCGAGTGTCTCCTGAAACACGAAGACATCAATCATCCGAACTGCAGCTTCAATCACAAAGTGAATTTTCCGCTGCACCCACAAATGTTACATGGGGATTTCAAGGGCCGAGAGGGGCTCACTGATTCCATCTCCCCGGGGGATCGTCCCCTTTGTTGGCGACTCGGACTTCCCCCATCCAGATGGAAGGACCCGGGATGATGGCTTGAATTTCCTTTAGCCCCTTTTCCCCTGTCCGTGGGCCCCCGCCCAGCATCCATAAAGGGGAGCCCCTGCAGGCACCCCTGCCCTCTGCCGACGGCGCAGGCAACAGGGAGCGCTGAGTTTCCCCTGAGGGTTTTTTCAGCGACCCGGAAAAGGATTCGACCATACCTCGCGGGCATTGAGCGGACGACCCGTCAGTCGGGGGGGGTCACTGGGTTATCTGGGTGGCTGTCGACACGCACAGCATAAGTGGTGCCCCCCGGGGCCCGCCTGAGTGGCCATGGGCTTCCGGGCCCCCCGGGGGGGGAACCCTTCCTGACTCGGGCCCTCAAGTAGGGGCCCCCCTTTGGGAAAGGCCTGCTGGTGGTATGGCAAGGAATGTTGGTCCCCAGCTGGGCCTGCTGGGCAGTGTGCCTGGCCTGGGGCTGTTTTTTCCAAAAATTCTGTTTCTTGGCCCCCTTGCCATCTGACCCTGCATTTGACCCTGCTGCAAACCAGTGCCTGCCCCCGATGCCACCGCTGGGAGCCTATGCGGGAACTCTCTGGTATTCCCCTCCTGCAGTATCCGGGGAACCGTGTTTGGGAGCCCAATGCGAGTGTTGCGGAGGGTTTTCCAAAGGCTGGGTGGCTTTTGGGGGTTTTTGTCGGGTCTTCCGATGACAAACTCTGCCGTGTGCACCATCACGGACACCTGGTTCCAGCAGGGTGCCCTTTGAGCATTTTGCACACTTGGGCTCGGCCAAAGGGGTTTTTCACCGTTGGCTGTTTGGGTTTGAATGCAGTCCTTCGAGTCGGGTTTTGTGCACACCCCCCCCCACTTTTTCCCGCTGGCAGGGGGGCTGAAATGTGATTAAACCCCTGACAGTTGAAGTTGCACGGGGCCCGCGGGTTTGGGTCGGCTTGAATTTCCCCCAGACCCCAAAGGGTCCAGGTGCATGGGAAGTGGACCTTTGGGGTGGATCACCACCTGGCTGTGGGCCCCTTTGTTCCCATTGCAGTGGTCCTCCGCCTTAAAAAATTTTGGGCACTTCCAAAATGGGATCCAGGGGAGGGGCACAGGGACGTGTAAGAGCCCCCCTTGTAACCTTTCTAAAGCAACCAGTTCCAGCATGCTGGGGGGTCCAACCAGCCCCTTCAACTCCCGTAAGAGTCTTCGCCCGGGAAGACCAGAACCCTTCCTGAGGAAAATCGAGCGGAACTTGAGGTGGGGTAGACCTTCCAGATCCCGTAAAAACCCCGGGGTTTGGGACCCCTTGAATTTGTTAAGGCCCGGGTTCTTGGCCTGAGCTGAGGGGGGAACTCCCCTTCCGCTGCAGTCAGCCAGTCCCCGTCCACTGTGGAGGGCCCGGGGCAACTGGGGTAAGGGCCTGGGGGTGGCTCTATCCTTTCCATTTAGGAGCTACAGCCTCCTGGCTTCTTTCCACGACCCCTATGGCCATCTGGGGGTGCAATCTTCTTTGGGTAGGGGCTGCCGCGGACCTAGTGGCGATTGGTAGGAAAACGTAGTCTCCATGCATCCTTTGGGCCCTTTTTTGGTGGGGGGTCCCCCTGCCCCACGTCGTCCCCCCAACTCGTCCCCCATTCCCAAAGGGAAAGGGTTTTGGCCCACTCCTGGATCTGACTGGTGATGTAGGGTGGGGGAAAAGCCAGCACTGCCCGTGACCCACACCGCCCACCGGGGCAACTGTGAGGCTCAAGCCCAGCGGGGCCCCTAGCCAAGCTCAAGCACCGAACACAGTCCCCAAGGATCACCAGGAATGACGCTAATCGTGCGTAAACTAAACAGATTTGCAAACAAACCATGTTTTTCCCAATTTGTCCCGTCGATAATCCTTATAACCCCTGATGATGCCACCCCTTCGTGACGTATTTACACGTGGGTTTTAGTTAGTTTTAAAATTAGCCCGGTATTCCCCCCCGGGCCTTTTCAAGTGGGGGCCCGCCCTTGGGTCCTCTTTAGGGGGTGTCTGAGACCTAAGTTCCCTGGGGGGAGGCACAAGTACCCCTCTCTTTGGGGCCAACGTCCCCCGGCCTAGCCACAACTAGGCCTCTCTGGTCTGCCCTCCCCGCCCCCAAGGGCAAATGGGAAAGACAGTCTTAGAGCTAAAGGCCGGGTAGGCACCCCCTACCCCAGAAGGGTTAGGCAGGTGTCGATGGAAACGGGTTAAACACTTACAAAAATAAATTTTTTTTTTTTCCCCGGCAATGAAATGTACCTGGGATTAAGTAACTCAAATTTTAGTTAACACCGAATTGGGGTTAACCAATTTCCAACTTTTTTTTTATTATTTTTTATTTAAAACTGTATTTAAAATGCAATATAGGAAAAACCATGAAATGGTGATGTTATGCAGAACATTCAACACTCGTACTACAACGGCCATTGAGTGAACTACATACAAAATTACCTTTAGATAGCCTAACACAACCTAAAATCTACCCAGAAACACAGTGTTCAAATCAAAGTCTTTTATAAACACGATGCAAAAAGTGACTTCCAAAACCCCCAACCCCCACCCCCCCCCTCCAGTTTTAAACCCTGGCCACTCTCACGTGGTTAAACACATTTTCAACGCTAAACATTAAACAATTAACATCATACCACTCTCTCAGGTCAAACACAATTCAATGCTAAACATTAAAACAAAGTTAACACAAAAGCCCTCTCAGTGGTTAAACACATTATCAATATTTTAAAAATTAAACAAGTTTAAAAACAAGCCCCCCATGTGGTTTTAAACCATTATCAATATTTAAAAATTAAACAAGTTAACATCAAAGCCACTTATGTGGTTAAACCATTACAAATTAAAATTAAACGTTAACATCACAGCCCCTCTCATGTGGTTAAAACAATTCAATTTAAAAATTAAACAAATTTAAACCTCATAGCCACTCACATGTGGTTAAACATAAATTTTCAAATTAATTTTTTTTTAGGGATAAAATGTAAACCCAAAAGTAGTTGACATTGAATTCCTGGGTTAACCATTACCAACTTTTTTACCTACTAAGCACTAATTTACTACCACGAAAAAACTGTGCCTGTCCGCACCTCACAAACAAAAAGGACGCGATAAGTTTAAATTAGATGCAAAATAAAAACCCTACTGCGCTAAAATCTAGATCCAAAATTTTATATCATGGTTTAAAAAATTATCCCAAATGGGAACATAACCATAGGTTGTCTAAATTTATCATGCTCTCCTTCCCCCCTCACCATTTTAAACCCCCCCCCATTCCACAACAAAAATAGCCCAAACCGACTACCCTCATACATCCCCCGGGAGGGACCAACCCTTTGCCCCCCCTGGGTTCACGGAAGGAGGCCACCCACAGTGAGATTCCGGTAACCCTCAGAAAGTGTTACCACCGCCCCCCATAGACTTGCTTATTCCACACATGTTTTATAAAACCCGTGCTAACCTTTTATTCTCAACTCTCCCCGAACCTCCCCATCCCCCAAGATACTGTAAAAATCTGTCGAATACATTAAAGCCCTACCCACATTTCCTGACACCCCAGTTACATCCAACATAAAGCCCTTGGAACGGCCCTTTTCCCCCCCCCAAAAGAGATAAGCGCACCCTCCAAAAATCACCCCCTCCAAAGGGACAAAAAAATACAGCTGAAAAAACGTTTTGTGTCCCCACAGGCAACATGAGGCCTTTCCTTACAAGATCCCTTTTACATAACTATCCTTAAGGCCAAAATTCCCCTTGAAATGATAACTAAATCCCGTACCCCGGGTATTCAAGAAAGCCAAACTCCTCCCAAAAGTCTTCCAGTATATTCAGATATACAGCAAACCCCCTTTGAACCCCTTCCATTTTAGCCCCATCATCCTTTTGACCTTTAATTTGGACACCTGTCACATTCAATAAAACCCTCAGCATGTCTTCACAATCCCCAAATCCCTTTCCCACCACCTCTTTATGCATCCTCCATTACCCTCCCCCCCCTTTTCCCGGTTCCCCCCGTCCGAGATACCTTTTTTTAAAATATAAAACCATTCTCTATGACCCAAAGCCATCAGGCCAAGACCCCCCCACTCACTCCATTACCACGCCTTGTGCAACCAGCCACCCCAAAACCCCAACTACCCCTTAGAACCCTCCCCTGGATTTCCGAATACCTGACTCTTAAAGGGAAACCCCCCCCATCCCCACCTTACGTAAACCCGAGAGTTAACCACCAAAATCTCTGTTGTAATGTTAATCCCTAGCCCTTAAACCTCCAGCCTACCCAAAAATTGCCCGAAAAATTTCCAATTTATCTTTTTACATTTTGCACCTCCGCCATGACCATACTCCACAAACCCTAATTCTGTCCACTTTGACCATCCCAACCCCTCCACCCGCTCCCACCAATCCAAACCCCCACCTCTAAAGTCTCCGACTTCATTAAATTAACTTCATACCCTGCACCCAAATATCTGATGACTCGACCAACCTTCCTTAGATCTTCCTCATGCATTACAAGAACTGTAGTATCATCCACGTACCCAACAATACCCCCCCCCCACCCCCCATCGTCCCCTGTCCATTCATCACCTCATCCACTAGCCTATAAAATGGATTCTGCACGCAGGCAAATAGTAACTGAGAGAGCATACAACCCTGCCTCAAACCTCTCTCCATCAGTACCGGGTCCCCCAACTTACCATTAACCTGTACCCAAACAACCGCTCCCTCATACAAGGTTTGCACCCATCTCACCACCCTCCCCCCCATACCCAACTTCTCCAAACAAACTCTTAAGAAATCCCTGTTCACACAATCATACGCATTAGCCCAATCTAAACTGAGTATTCCCCCTCCGGTGCAGCTCTCAATAAATTCCCTTATGTGACTATGCCCATCCCTCATACTTCTTCCCGGGATGCCATACTGGCCCCCATGTATCACTGATCCTAGAACCTTCTTCAGTCTATTGCCCAGAATTTTAGCATAAATTTTATAATCGGCGCACATTAAGGATATCGCTCTATAATCACTCAGTACTTTCCCTTCCTTCTTTTTCGGCACTAACACAACGATCTCGGTTTTCTGTGTTTTCCCCATCCTCCCACTGCTCCACATATAATTCAAGACTTCCATTAAACCATGCCTAATACACTCCCAATAAACTCTATAAAAATCATTCGGTATTCCATCTATGCCCGGCGTCTTACCCTGACTCATCCCTTAAACCGCCTCCACCTCCTCCTCACTAATACTACCCTCCAGCATTTCCTGTTCCTGTTTTCCTAATACAATATTACTCTGCATATCCCCAAATACCTCCTCACTGGCATCTCCTCTGTTCCTCCTCCATTTCTCCCTAAACCAATAATCTGCATGAACACTAATGCTGTCCGTATAACCTCCCCCCCCCCAGCAGCGACCACTAGATGCGCTATGGTAGTCACCATTTGCATTTCCCTAAATTTTCTCATAACGTAACCTGATGGTTGTTCACCCTTCAACACCTCCTCTAACCCCGCTCTAACTCTAATTACGTTAAACCTTTCATTATGTAACTCTGCAATCCGACACCTTAAACCATCCACATCCCCTCTCATACCTTCCCTTCCCCCCCCCATCGTAAAACGCATTCAGTTGTCCCTCCAGGTAGTTTTGCAAACCATACCGCCACCGTGCCTGTTCCCTGCCACGTGCCCTGAAAAACTCCGCGATTCCTATCTTACCCCTCACCTCCCACCAGTCAAGCAAATCCATCTCACCATCCCTACCATCCCAGAAATGTGTCCACCATTCCTCGAAGGAAGAGCCAACATATCCCTCCTGCAAAAGCCTCACATTCAATTTCCAATACCCAGCATATATGCGTACTATACCATCCACCCGCAGATCAGCTATCACCGCCCTGTGATCCGAAAAACTGACATCAAAAGCCCTCACTCTCTCCACACCTATCCCCTGCATCACATATATCCTATCTAACCTCGCCTCATAATTCTCACAAATGAACGTGTGCTCCACCCCATACTCCCCCCTCCCCCCCACATCTACAACTCCTACATCCCTTAACACATCCCTTAGAGCACCCAAGACACATCCCGCCCCCCTCGGTGAGACATTCCCATACCTATTCACACAGTTCCAATCACCCTCAAGTACAGTTATGGAAGGTAAACCCCGCAAATAATACATCAAAACATCACGAACAAAATCAACTTTCACTCTAACATTGTTGCATGCCGGCATATAAACTCCAACGAAACATACTCTCCCCACCACCCAGTGCCCATCTACCCTTACGACCCTCCCCCCCCTCCTCCCAACCCATGACACGGAATGGGCTGGTCTCCTTTACAGCCACTGCCACCCCTCCTTTTAATTGCAAAGCATTACTGGCAAATAGGTTATAACCCGCAAACGCAATTCACACCCTAACCTATGGTTATGCTCCTGCAAAAAACATACATTTACATCAAACCTTCGTAAAAACCATTTTAACCAAACCCTTTTTACCTCAGATTTAAGACCATTTACATTTATTGTTACACACTTGAACTTCCCAGAAAAGGCGGCTTACCCCTATGCCACTGTGGCTTACTCAATTCACCTTTCATGGTACCCATACAAACGTAGATGTTAGGGAACTTCAGGAGGATTTAGACAAACTCTACTCTACTTTTATCATTTTTCCTAACCTGTCCACCAACCCCTCCTTGCCCTCCCCACCGAGCTTCCCCGGTACACCCACTCCCCTGCTTGCCTTTTCCCCCACATCTACCCATGACTTCTTCCCAGGTCTCTGCCCAGGTGTTAAAACCTCATCGACGTCCAAGGCACCCGCAATCCGTTTGCATGAGCTCTCACTCACACACATATCTACCTCATGTGAGTCCTCCTGATGGACTTCCACCACCACTTCCTTGTCCTCTCTGCCATTCCGCGAACCCTCCACCTGTTCCTGCTGCTCATCCATCAGCTGCACCTCACTTAACTTCTCGGGTCTGTCCTCCCCGGCCTCCGGCTCGTCCAAGAACTCCTGCAGCACTGCTTCCAACATCCTCTCCTGGGTAGACTCTTCCACGTCCACCCTTCCCTCAGGCGATGGGGGGCTCTCCCCTGTTACCTCCGGGAGGGTAACACACATCCCCATCACCTCTTCCACCTTGTCCACCTCCTCCCTCCAGAGATTCGTCTTCTGTTCATCCGCAACCCCCAACTCCACATCCACATTGCACGGCTGCTGATCCACCATCCACGATAACGCCATCCTAGGGGCTTGACTTCGAGGACACTGCGCCGCCATGTACTCGTAAGACTCACATAATCGGCAAGTTTTCCTCTGCCCCACATAGTGGACAAATACCTGGGTCCTATAGCCTGTCAGCGTAACATACGAGGGTATTGACTGCCTCAATGACATCTACAGGGTGCAGGACCCCTCGGGCAGCCCTTCAAACGGCCCGTCTCTCCACACCCCCATACTAGCCAGATGAACAGTTCCATAATTGCTGAAGGCTTCCTGAATGCCATACGATGTTGCCTCAAAGGGTACATTATGCACCTTTACCCACGTGTAATATTTCGAAACATCATGTAGACACACCTCTACTGTTGAATTCACACTCATCCTCCTTTCCTGAAATTCATCCACAATCCTGGTGTAAAAACCGGCTCTTGTAAACTTCACAAAAACCCTTGTCATTCCATTAAGGGCTACACCGTACAGTTCATCATTCGGTATCCCATAGACGTCCCTAATTATGGCCGATAACAGTACATGCATTGTCGCACTGCTTAATGTTCCTCGAACTAATTCAATACAGACAGTATTCACTCTCCGGCTGATACGATCCAGCATCCTCTCTTCCCAGTGGTCGAGAGACGAATGGTTTATTGAAGTTTTTATTACACTGACAATGTTTTCCCTTCTAGAGTTTTTTTTTTTTTTTTTTTTTTGCAATGTGGTGTGTACACCGATGGTTGTATTGTTAAACATAAAATGTACAAATATGTACAATATGATGAAATATCACAATCTTCATCAAGTTAAACTAATATAGGATGAGCTGGTGCACAACTGTGCACTGAGTGTACTGAGGTCGAAAAAAAAATTTAAACAATGAGGTGGTTAAGACACTTGACAGGAATTAAAGAAGTCTCTTGGCTCAGCCATTTTAATTATTTACATTTTACGTAACTAAGGTTGGTCCTCAATATATAGCATTATCTTTACACATATAAACAATTTTATAACCAGACACACACCAGTAGCACTGCCAGTATCCACTCAACATAACTGCAATTCCAAGTTGACACTAAGATAACACTGATCATTGCCAAAAAGTCTAGGGTTAGGGGGTCCCTGACATGTGCAGCGAGCCTAGTAAAAAAAAAAAAAAGAAAAAATACGAGAAATGGGTTAATCTTATCGAAAAATAGCCGAGTTTTCTGGCAACACCCTGGTATAATTATCATCGTTATGACGTTCCTACAAGGAATTATAGTCATTTATAACATGTATGGTGACGCTACCTGGCGTAGGTGCTGACATGCCATGAATCTAACTTTTCTGTCCGTTTTCTTTTATTCATGATTTGACATCATTGTAGAGTGAGCGGAGCTAATTATGAAAAATTTTATAGGGGTTACCTGTATGTACCTCAACATTACATTCATACAAGTAATCTAACTGGGAGACAATAACCATATTGTTGATTACAGTAGTTACCCCGTGTAGACATGTGAGAAAACTTAGCCACCCCTGGTCACTGCAGGTGGCTCCTTCGACCTCACAATCTTATCCACATCTATCAGAGACCAGTATGGAATGGATAGCACCCACAAGTACAGCGCTACTAATTAATTGTGGACTGTATAGATTTTATTGGTTTGACTGAAGGAAAGTGGGGGGTAGATTACACACATATATATCCATCAAGGAAAAAACACTTGTATATAATACCACCACCTCCCAGATATTCTCTGGTGGTCACTTGATGTAGCTGGATCACCCACAACCTATCCAATTACAACATACCTAACTGGCCAGTATCAGTTTGTTATAACTAGAAGGGTTACTTAACTGTGGGCGACTGATGCTCCTGATTTCCTCCATTCACCATCTCATTTCGATGTCCTGCTACACCAATACGGTTCTTATTCCAGCAGGACGAGGTATCTGCTGGTTTGTCCCAGTTTAGAAGTGGTGACTCCACAAAAACTTCACTATCCTCGAGACAGGAACCATGATGTAACATGTGTTCACTCAGAGAACGGCGACTTATTTCACTTCACCCATTCTCTTAACTTAGTGTTATCACCGATTACATTACAGTTCACAAGACAATTTAGTGCCTCTTAAATTTTACACACGTTAGAGGTCGACACATTAAGATTTGAGACCAATGAGTGATGATTAAATCGCGGGTATTTTCCCCTGAATACTCCATGGCATCTACCATTATTCACTCATTCTGCCACTTATTAGAGTGGTCCCGTAAATCACGTTCCCTCACTCTTCACCAGGAATAGTTACAACACTTCTTATAATGAAGTGAGGCCTATATTAATCCTTAGGCCACCGTGAATGCCAATTTCCTAGTTCTATGCTTTCCCAGCCTCTTAATTCCATTCCAAACACTCCCACCTTCTCCCCTCCACACCTCCGTGCAGGCGCAGAGGTTTCCTTTTGGTTCTCCTCCATTTTCAATTTTTTTTTGGCCAATATCTACACATTAAACGCCCATTAGGCACTATAGCTTCGGAAAATTAAAATATTTTCCACACTAATATAGAGTTGGAGAAGCAATCAGGAACCTTCTGGGAAGAAGCGCTTGTGTTTGCAGTCGTGTCATTATGATTTCGTGAGTCAGAACGAGCTTACGCTAGCTTAAATTACGCTGTGTCTGACAAATGCAGCAGCCAACAAAATGTTCTATTCTTATGCTAATATCAATAATACGGCTTATTTACCTATCATAATTGATCAATTATGACATAAGGCGACATATTAATAGCATAGAAACATAAAAAATAAGCCAGAATAAACACTATCTAGCATATTATAACGTGTGATAGGAAAGGGACTTTATGGACACTACCCACAGCACCGTCCTTTCGTGACTCTTATGAAAGAAAACGAATCTAGCTGAGGTAAACTGCAATGGACACTCATAGCTTATGAAAACAGTGAAAAAAAAGGTTTTTTTTCAGGGAAAAAAATAATTCCCTGAGTACTCGGACATACGCACGTTTCCACCATTTTCTCGGAAGTAAGTTATTCACCTATTTTGTGGTAACCCATGATTAATAATGAACAACTTAGTGATTTCCACAAAAAACATAAAAGAATGATTGCTGTACAAGTTTACGTGTACCTTTTTGAAGTATCCCAAACATTTTCAGATTTGTGTGGCTAAAATGTTCTGATATCTTACTAAATGTCAAAAAACTTATAAACTGTATTTTTTGTTAAATGAAAATAAGGTTTATTACAGAACTGGAACTCGTTAAATGATGGAATTTGAAGTGTTCTGCCAGCAGGAAGTGTCAAAACCACTTTTTCCAGTACCACTTCATAGTTGAGCTTGCCAAATGTAATTTTTAGTAAATTTTGCCCTTTTTCATTTGCTTTTTGGCCCATCATATTGAAGCTTCGTGAAGGAATGGTCGAAACAAGCTTCTTATAGTACACAAAAAATGAACGTATCCGGTCGATAAACAGCAGAGTTGACCAATATTGGTAAATGGCCAGAATATAGTATGAATTTATAAAAAAAAAGTATATATGGACTTCTTGTGATTCTTTGTGAAATATTTTTTCATCTTAATAAATAAAATTTTACTACTTCTCTCATACGTCCAAACAAAAATAAATTACATATGTCAATATAGTCCCCCCCCCCAAAAAAAAAAATGAGATGGAAATAACAGGTCACTCAGTCCTCTGTCGTATTGTCTGAGATTTCTTCTGCAAAGTCATGGAAGATACATAATGTTTAGGTGGAAAAATTGCTAAAATTGAAAACAAAATTGTTATGGGGTAACAACATGAAATATTACCCAATACTTAAATTGCTCTTAACATTGAGTCGAATTAAAAACTAAAAGTTTGTTGTTATGTTTAGAAAACAAGATTTATCAATTCTGAAGCCATGTTGATTATAATAATATCCTCTGCGTTCTGTCTGCCCTCATCCTTTTAAATTTGCTCGAGTTGAACTCAATAAGTAACATGTTTGATCACATCTTCAGTCTGTTGAAGTTTCTCTGGAGTTTATACCTATCCTTTTTCAGTTCTTATACTTCGTTTTAAATTTTTACATCACCCTCAGAGTTACACAAATAAGCCCATCAGTTCAAGTAGGTCGTTGTAGATATTAGAAGCCGTAGCCCTTCTTATACTGACGTTTGTGGAACTCCTTTTGTTATTGTCTTCATTCTTATTTGTTTTCTTTATTGTTACTTTCTGCTGTCTGTCATTCAGGTTCTCCTTGACCCAGTGGAGCAACTTGGATTTAACCCTTCCTGTTCCTCTTATTTTTATATTAACCTCTGGTGTAGAATTGTATCAAATGTTTTCCCACATTTCCAGTAAACGTAATCTATTCAACTATGTGTTCTTGTTTTACTTCTGTGACTCTGCCCATTGAACCTCAGCATATTTGTAAGACAGGATTTTCCATCACTAAATTTAAAATGATGCTTTTCATTAAAGAATATTCCCCAAGTGCTTCAGTATGTTTTTCCATTCTTTCTTCCTTCTTCCATAACATCCGACAAATGTATATAGAAAAGCTAGTCTGCAATTCAGTGTCTCTTGCCTATTCTCCATTCTGTATTTGAAAACGACATTTGCCTTTTTTTTCAAATTTCTGGAACTTGTACTGATCAGAGATGGTCGTACACTTTGCTTGTGAGTCACCCAGAATTCCACTCCTTTAAGCATCCATGAAGATGTTATCTTGTCCCTTGTTGTCGTTACATCAATTTTCTTTAGTAATCTCATCACTTCATCTTGTTATGCTGATGCTTTCTACCTCTTATTGTTTTGGTCTGATGATGTTTTTTCCAGTATCTCTCTATTGCTTTCTATAAAGACTTCATGGTACCTGTGCATAAGCTTTCATAATATAATTATCTGCTGCTCTCCATCAGTGTCCCTCCTTCTACTCTACCCTTATAACTTGGCCCCTTAAAACTTGGTTTTATTTTTTTTTTTTGCTGTAAAGAAACTTGGTTCAGTTTTGGCCCCTTTATGCTATATCATTTTTAAATTGGCCCCTTTATGCTATATCATTTTCAAATTGCCTTGATGTATATCATTTTCAAATTGCCTTGATGCTATATCATTTTCAAATTGCCCTTTTTAGCTTTTTTTTTCTGGTGCTGCGTACACTAAGATTGGTCTGACATATGGGCGTATTTAGTGTCGTAAATGGCGCTTTCTTTGATAGTGTTATAGACTAATCGTTGATTTACCAAATATACATTTGCTGCAGAGGTTATTTAGCTGTGTTCCTCTGGCAATATACTTGGTAATATGGTTTCCAAGAGGACCTGTTCTTAGAGTAAGTTATACACTCATTGTGCCCTAGCCTGTACTCCATTTCTGATCACAATTTGCCCTTTCTATATTTTTATAACATTATATTTTCTGTGATTGAATTCTAGTAACTACCTGTCAGATCAACCCTGAACTTTGTCTGGACTCTTTTCAGTCATAGGCATTTTTATCATGAAGGTAGCTGCAGGTTACCTGTCGAGTGATATGTGAATCAGTGTCATTGGATTTAGCATCAGACAAAGCTTAATGGTTTACACTTTGGTCAGTCAGATTGTTCAGGTTAGCAATACTCATTTCCTTGAAAACTTCTAAGTCTAGTTAGTCAGAAACCTCTCATTTTTTATGTTGTTTCCTGTCATATTATCTGCTACACTGAATGAACTTAAGGTTAATAATATCTGTCATTATAAAAAAGAAATTTGCACTAACAGAATACCTGGCACTGAAGTAACTCTGCATCCCGGTGACGTGGTGACTTACCCGTTGTGGAGTCTGCACCACGACCCTCGCTACTGGCCAAACCCCCGAGGAGTTTAGCCAGCCCGTTTCCCCTCCCGGGAAAACAAACCAACATCACCACTTCACTCCATCCCTTTTGGAATGGGACCTAGAAACGCTAGGTAAGATTGATTACTTGTAAAATTTTTAAATATAATTTAATATATATATATATTTTATATATATATATAATAAAAAAAAAAAAGAAAAGGGGAAGTCCACCTCAAGCTGGAAGGGGAACCCCCATCCTCAGAGAGACAATAAACGTCCTCAAAAAAAACCCAGGTTCCCCCGGAGCTGTTTAAAATATTTTTTTCCCCTACCACCCCCTTATTTTCTAATTCTATTAACATTTATAATAAACAAAATACATTTCAGAAAAAAAATAAACATAAAAACAATGGCACAATGTATAAAAGATGATAAAATTTTCCCCCAGCTCCTCCGGGGCTGACGTGACCAATATGCAGCAAGCATTTCCCCCCTGGATGGCACGCTGAGGGCGGGAACATGAAAGTGGCTCCTTGGGTCCCTGGTGGTGTCGATGAGTCTGGAAACCAAAAATTCTTTAAGGAAAGGTGGCTTTTTTTTCCCCTGACCCCAAAGGTCTCCGATCCCACGGGAAAAATTGTATGTTGGCAATCCCCCTGACTTTGACTTTTTACTCCTCCCTTTGGTCAGCAGCTCCCCCTGTCGCCCCACACTGTGAGGAATAGGTGTCAGCCAGTGTGGACACACAGGTATAGCCCCACTAAACTTGCCATTCTTCCAAGGATAGATGGTATCCCGTCGGGCGGTTTGCTGGTTGTGGTATTGTTTTGCTGAAGTGACGGGCTCCCTCTGGGAGGGACCAGCTGTACAAGGGTTCTCTTAATGAGTCCTTTGACCCTTTGTGTCTTGCTGCCAGCCCTTGGTTTTTGGAACATTTAAAGACCATGTAGTCCGTATTGGCCCGTTTGCATTTCGCCGCAAATACACATTATTCTGGTAAATTTGGGGGCGCAAGGCGCAGGCCCTCCCAATACGGAGGGTTTGGGGTCGAGTCGCTTTTCCCTTTTGCCGATAGGGAACTGTTTGGGGGAAGTCCCCGGAGTGAGGTGCACTCACCCGGAGACGGGCAACTCCCTATTGATGTTCAGCCCTGAGCATTTGGGCAAGCACCTTTTCAGAATTGGGCTATCCCAGCTTGACTTTTTTGTGACCCAGTGCTGCACTAGGGTTTTGGTGCGGGAGCAGCAAGAGTCCCCTTTTCGGTGTGGCACTGACATGCTGGGGTCTTCTATTCCTGCTGAGTCACTGGGGGTGTAGGAAGAATTGTTTTATAAACTCTTTTGATGAAATGGAAGAGGATAGGAAAGCGGGAGAGCAATCTGGGAGATTGCGTATCCTAGCCCCCAAACTGACCAAAAGTGAGGCTTAAAACCACTGTCCATCTCAAGGGAAAGATTCATACACTCTCTAGCAGGCCCTTCAGAGGAGTCAATTCCTTGATTTTTGGACGCTAAAGGCTGGGGGCATCTCAAAAAATAGGTAATTTTTTTGGCGTTGACAGGCACCGGTGATAGGTGAAGGCATCGTGTTGTCAATGTCTTTATCCGCTTTCCATCGCCCGGGGGTCGAGACTTTTTTTCCTAGGACCAGATCAAAGGCATTGGCCCCCAAGAGGGCACCGAGGAGAGTCTTTTGGGCGGGACATGGCTCGTGCTCCGGAAAACGGTACTAATTTTCTTTCAAGTTGATTGGTAGAAACTTTCACATTTGGGGGGGTTAAAGAAAGGCCCAGGCTTTCTCCCATGTTTTAAAATTTTACTGATTCCTCCGGAAAGGACTCTGTTGTCCCACCCAGGGTACCGCGTCCGGGGAACCCAGATATTGAGCCGGGAGAGTGCCTCCGGCTTCCTTGATGACCAAAACAAAATAGAAAGGGGGCGAGGGGCCCCCCTGTTGCACCCCCTCACACGGTAAATTTTCATGGTCCCCAAACAATATTTTTGAAGTCACATATAACACGATTTATGAAGGGAAAAAGGGAAGGGAATTTCTATAAACTTTTGGGAGAGCAGAAACCCTTCTGACTGAGTTGAAAGCATTGGCAAAGTTCCAATTTTCCCCAAGGCTTTTTAATAGGAATGTTTTTGATATAACTCGGCTGCGTGGGCAGCTGCTTCAAGCCCGTTGAACCCCGAAACCGGTGGTTTGGGTTTTCAGCTTGCAGCAGTCTTGACTCACCCTTCTTCTGACCCTTGGCGACTAGGCGCCAAGGGTGTTCCCCCACTGCAAGGGGCCTGTTCCGCCACCTTTTTGCGGAGGGCACACAATGAGGCACCAAAGAAAAAGGGTCTGAGGGCCCCTGGGACACCGCCCCCCGGCACAGGTTGGAAAATTTGGTGAGTTCAGACAGCAGCCTCTCGAAACCTCCCCAAGTGCTGGATTGAGTATTTTTTTTAAGTGTTGAGGCAAAACCAGTGAAACCCCCGCTGAACCCTGGGAAAGAATAGCAGCTTTTACACATCAGCATCCTGAAGGTTAGTTTTTCTTCGCCTGCTGCAATGTCGGGGGTAAATTTTGGTAGGGGACCCTGGGGGAGTTTGCCCCTTCAGAGCTTGTCCCGTGCTACGTCCTTGGAGCGATGGTATCCTCCGGTTAAAAGTCTCAAAGCTCCAAAGTATTACCCTCTTCTATTTTTTTGCTAATTTGGGCTCGATTTTTGAGGTGGGTGCCCTGTTTGGCTTTTCCCCGGGGGGGGTGTTGTCGCCCTAGGGGGGGACGGACGAGGTTGTCTCCCCTTGGGAATGCATTTATTGCCCTAATAACGCGTTGCTAGTGACTTGTCCCTCCTTGGGGGGACAGCCAAACGGGCATTGCCAAAAAGCAGCAATTGTCCCCAGGATCTTTTGTTTGCGGAGCTCGTTGACTTTTTTTCAAAGGTCAGGGGGAATTTGCTAGCATTTTAGGGCGGCGCTTTGGGGGGAGTGTGTAATTCCTGGTGGATGTTAAATTTGATTGAGATTTGAGTCCTCTGTAGAGGGAAGTCACGGTAGCTGCAGCCCTGTCTGCGGGGGGAGGCTGTTGGTTGTTCTCTTTGGAGCTCTCCGGGAGCCTAACATTTTTGTGTGCAGGTGTTGCCAGATGGGGGTTTGAGTGCCATTTCCCTGTGGCAACCCGGCAGAGCCTCGGAAGACAGTTTGGGGCTCTGCGGAAGATTCCTGGAACCCGCGGCATTTGTGACTTGCTGTATCGTGGGGGGGGAGGGCGCCAGGGGGGGTGACGGTGAAGGGCAGCAGGATCATGGGGTTGAGGGTGGGGGAGTAGCGAGCGGCGGAACAAAAAATTTGGGGGGGGCATAAACGGCAACCCCCTTTGGGTCAGGAAGTCAGTGGGCCTAGGCTGGGTGAGGGGAGGGATCTGGATGGGGGGGGGGGGGGAGTGGGGCCCCGTGTGTTCGCACAAGACGCACATACTGACTAATTTTGCTAAATTTTTTTTACACTTATTTTCCATTTAGAAAAAAAACCCTCGCCTTTGGCACACTAAACACCTCCACATATTAACCGAGGTGTTTGTTCACCATCCCAAGACCGGTCGGGGCGCCACTTCCTTCCCCAAAACCCCCGACCCCGCCGATCACGATGTAAACAAGACCCCCTCCAAACCTCCCTGCCGGATCCCCCACCACCGTACTTCCCAAATCCCAACATGCACACGCACTTTCATGGAAAAGAAGCAAGGTCCGATGTAGAGGTTTGTCAAAAATTAGTCTCCGGGCGATACTCACGATGATGTCTGCCGAAACGGCCCCCGGTAAACCATTTGGTTCCTGGTTTACAACACAAGTATGGAACCACCACGGCTCCCTCCTCCCACGCCGGCAAACGCGTATTATATATTAATATATTTTTAAAAATAATATATATTATATATATATTATATAAAGGCACGCAGCTTGCGCACCTCACCAGACAGAAGGTTTATAAACTATATGAGGAGGCGTAATATAAAAAGCTGTTGGAAAACAGATGGGCTAATATGATATGGCAATGGGGAGAAGATGTATGGGGGAGGTTTCAGGATAGTGTTAGTGTTCACAGAAGTTTGTGGTTCAGGAAAGGGGGCGGGAGGAAGAAGAGCGTTGTGGACTGATGATGTAAAGAATAGTAAGGGGGACAAGTTAGCATAGAGAGGTTTTACAAGTAGAAGTAAGCAAGGGGGGGGGTATATGGAGAGAAAAAGAGAGGCGAAGAGGTGGTGAAGCAATTGAAAAGAGAGGGGTGAGATGTTATCAACATGTTTTTTTTGAAAAAAAAATTTTTTGGGGGAGATAAAGTTTAGAAATCCCCGGGAACACATGGATTTTTAATTTTAAAAATAGGAGAGGAGAGTGTTAAACGGAGAGTTAGAGGGACGGGAAGTGGGGAATTTTTAGGAATTGTAAAGTGTTGATGGGGAAGAGAAGCTGTGATTTCTTTTTAAGAGCAAGGGGAATAAAAATCTTTTAGGAGTGGGAAAGAACCATTATGATGTGGGGGATATATTGAGGCATTGGGTAAAATGAAAGGGGGGAAAGAAGGGGGATTGATAATAAAGAAGAAATGTTAAAGTAAGTGGGGGATAGTCTTGGAGTGGGTTTGTACTTTTATTAATAAATGTTGGAAGAGGTAAAGGGACCAAGGGATTGGGAGAGAGAATGCATTGTTCCTTTGTATAAAGGCAAAGGGAACAAAAGATAGTGTAACATTTATAGGGGAACAAGTCTGTTGAGTATACCTGGTAAAGTGAATGGTAGTTATCACTGAAAGAATTAAAAGTAAGACGGAGAGCAGGAAAGCAGATAAACAAGGAGGCTTTAGGAAGAGTAAGGGTGTGTAGACCAAGTGTTTGCAGTGACATTATATAGGTGAACAGTATTTAGATAAGGGTATAGAGGTTTTAGTAGCATTTTTGGATTTGGAAAAGGCATATGACAGGGTGGATAGGGGGGTAATTTGGCATTTTTTCAGTGTATGGAAAAGGAGGTAGTTTTGAAAACGTGAAAAGCTTTACGAGGTAGTGAGGGTAGGTTTGAGTATGTACCCAGAGGGGGATAATTTCCCAGAAAGTAGGCCCTTAAAAGGGGTGTGTGAGTACAATGGTTTTCATAATTTAAAAATGGAGTTTTAAGAGAAGGGAAAGCTCGGTGTTTGGGAAGAGGTGTCAGGTTAAAAATAAAAAATAAAACACAAAGTGGAGTTGTCACGTTTCTTTGCTGATGGCACTGGCTTTTGGATGATTGAAGAGAAGTTGCAGGGTTGGTTAGGGTTTATAAGGTATGTAAAAATGGGAAATTAAAAGTAGTACAGGAAAGAGTAAGGTGATGAGGGTAAAAAAAAATGAGGTAAAAGAAGATTGGGTATCAAATTTGGGGGGGAGAGAGTAGGAGGAGGTGAAAGATTCAATTTTGGGGGGGGACATGTCAGCAGATGGGTCAAAGAAAAAAGAGGTGAATCACAGAATGGAGGGTAAAAAGGTGGTGGTGCACTGAGGATCTGTGGAGACAAAGACCTTTTTCCACGAAAGCAAAAGGGAAGTGTATAAGATAATCAACCAAGATCTTATTGGGCATGATCATGGGTGGGAATGTTGAACAAGGGGAAAAGGGTGGGGGCAGTAAGAATCATGTCGTGGGGAAGTGTGGTTTGAGGTAAGCAGAAATCCTTTTAGGAGATTTGAATGAGCTTTTATGATAAAACCTTGGATCAGGAATGTTACCAGTAGCAACCAAGCTGTGAATCGACCCCCGCAACCAAACCAGGGGGATTCATGCAACAGCACAAAACACCCCACACACACACCACCACACACACACACACACACACACCCCCCACACAACACACACACACCACCCCATACACCATGCACACCACACATGCTACACACACACATGCATACACACACACTGCACACACACACATGCACACCACACACACAACACACACACACACACCCCAAACACACACAACACCCCTGCAACCCCAATTGGGGAGTACACACATACACCACGGGGGGAGTAACGCATATTCAGTTTCACGGATTTTAGGTTTTATCTGCCTATCCCAAGGACCTGAAGGGATCATTAAAGTTTAGAGCTCAGTGAAAAAGACGGGGAAAGGGAAAAACAAGCGCTTTAAAACCCAAAAGGGAGGTGAGGGCACATTTTACATAAATAATTTCGAAATTGAAATCAGACCAAGTGGGGAGAAGGGGCCTAGAGCCCCGGGGGTAGGAGTGTTGCCACAAAAAAAAAAGTGTGACCCAAGCCAGAGAGTTAAGTGCAAGTAAAGGCAGTGAGGTAGTGCATAAAATGAGGGAAAGAAAAAGGAAAAAAAACAACAATTATTCTTTAGATTTGATTTTTCCGAAGCAAACGGTGTCCATAATAAAGATTGGGAACATCCTGAAGGGAGTGCATTAGAAAGTGTATTAGATAGTAAAGGTATTAGAAAAAAGTGAATTAGAGATAAAAAACGGGACAACATTGGTCATAACCCAGGGCTAAACCCAAACCCCCGGCCGGGGTTTAACCCGCGGTCATAGGTCTCAAACTCCAGCCCCTCGCGTTAGCCAAGACCAGCAGCCCCGTCCCGCAATCATGAATGATAATGATAAGGTGTGACCACAATGCAGACAGTAAAGTGCAAGTCTAGTGCTGTGGTTGAAGCACTGTAAATGGGGTCAAAAACAAATAGAGAAGAAATGGAATGGAACCAAAAGGGGCCCGGAGTCAACGAGCTTAAAGCTGCCCCGCGTATGTACTCGCCTGAAAGGTGTTGGGGGGCAGGGATAGGGTCTAGCTCCCCCAACGTAACGTGAGGAGGTTGTCTCCAGCGTAGCAAGGAAAGGATAATAACCAGCAGTAATTGGTACTTAAATCCAGAAAGTGCAATAAGTGGAGAAGATAGCATTACTAGGAAACAGAGCTGGGACTACAAATTTGAATCTGTGGGATAGAGCTTTTTAGGCCACAACATTCCCTTCTCACTCTCCACCTCTCCATCACTCTGGTTCCCCATCCTTCTAACCATCTCTCCCCTTCCCCCTAACCCTATCTCTTCCCCTCACAACTCCCCCACACACGAACACACACATGAACACACACATACACACACACACGTGCGCTTGGAAAACCTGAGAATAGCGTTCCGATTCCTTAATAAGGAATCGTTCAAGACACTGTACACTGTATGTTAGGCCCATACTGGAGTATGCTGCAACAGTCTGGAACCCACACCTGGTCAAGCACGTCAAGAAGTTAGAGAAAGTACAAAGGTTTGCAACAAGGCTAGTCCCAGAGCTCAGGGGAATGTCGTACGAGGAAAGGTTGAGGGAAATCGGACTGACGACACATGAGGACAGAAGGGTCATGGGAGACATGATAACGACATACAAGATACTGTGGGGAATAGACAAGGTGGACAGAGACAGGATGTTCCATAGAGGAGACACAGAAACAAGGGGTCACAGTTGGAAGTTGAAGACTCAGACGAGTCACAGTGACGTTAGGAAGTACTTCTTCAGTCATAGAGTCATCAGGAAGTGGAATAGCCTAGCAAGTGATGTAGTGGAGGCAGGAACCATACATAATTTTAAGAAGAGGTATGACATAGCTCAGGAAGCAGAGAGGGGGAGGACCTAGTAGCGATCAGTGAAGAGGCAGGGCCAGGAGCTGAGTATCGACCCCTGCAACCACAATTAGGTGAGTACAATTAGGTGAGTACACACAGTGTGACTTTTTTTATTTAAATCAAGGCAGCGAGGTTAAGCCTTGTATATTCTCATTCTATTTAGGTGCTCCACCACTCTTCTCCTGATTTGCCTTCCATCTCCCCCCTCCCCCACAGGCACTGTATAATCCCATCGGGCTTAGCACTCCACATGATAATTTTTATTATATTCTCCATGATTTTGCATACCATACATATCAGTGACACTTGTCTGTAGTTTAACGCTGCGTGTGTGTGTGTCCTTTCTTAAAAAATGGGACTACATTTGCTGTTTTCTACACCTCGTGTGGTCGCCCTGTTTCGATAGATATGTTGAAGATTGTT
This sequence comes from Cherax quadricarinatus, assembly GCF_026875155.1. Classification (NCBI taxonomy): domain Eukaryota; kingdom Metazoa; phylum Arthropoda; class Malacostraca; order Decapoda; family Parastacidae; genus Cherax; species Cherax quadricarinatus. The sequence continues at coordinate 1,842,010 of NC_069432.1, forward strand.
GTTAGTGGCACACACACAGTGCCTTTGCTCCCTCTCTCAGGACCTACAGAGAGATGTCTGGTCCCACTGCCTTTGAGGTATCTAGGTCACTCAGCAGTCTGTTACCTCCTCCTCGGTTGTGTGTATTGTGTCCAAGACACAATACACACACACCATTCCGGATTTCTAGAGCCCTTAAAGTCTCCTCTGAAAATGCTTCCTTAAATCTCACGTTGAGCTCTTTCACATAATTCTCGGTCATTTCTTGTGTAAGTCATTTCCATATTGCCGCTGGGCCCTTTCCTCTTATAGTGCATATTCGTTTTAATAATATTTTTTGTTTTACTACAAGTACTGGTATAAGGCCTAGTGACTCGTCAATGACTTTGTACTATATAGAAAGTCCCTTCGTTATGATGTGCATTTCGGGCATAAATTAGTCAGTGTTCCCAGGGATGCGACCACACCGTCGATGATACCCAGGTACCATTTCATGATGGGGAACATGGACAACAGGTGTAAAGAAACACGCCCAATGTTTCTACTATGGCTGGGAATCGAACCCAGGCCCTTGCCGTGTGAAGCGAGAGCATTAGCCACCAGGCCACTAATCTCCTTATTTTCCTTGGGGCTATGTTTTCTGTACTTTCCACATTCTCTAGCACACTTGCATTTGGCCTCTCGATACCTTTGCGTGAATCAAGGCTCATTCTGGACATTCCATTATTTCTGTTTCCCTTGGGTACGAACCCCTCCTCTGCCTCTGTTTGGCTTCTCTAGTCCTTTTCTCCCTGTTTCCCTCTTCACTTCTAACTCTACTCTGTATTCAAAGTTCAGGACCATGATCACTAGCTCCAAGGAGCCTTTCATAGGTGATGTGCTCAATGTCTGAACTGCTCAAGGAGAATATTAAAATCCTTCTTGTGGTTCATATCTTTTATCTCTGGCAGATAGTGTCCCAAAACGTGTGTTATGCGGGTGTTGTGTGTTGGTGGTGGTGGTGGGGGGTGGGGATTGGTAATTAATCGAAATCTCAGGTGAAAAATTATTGGTAAATGTAATCTTTTAAAGTTACACATGCTCTCTCTTATATTATCTTGTTTTTTTTATTAGGTATGCGTTTTGCCCTGATGGAGGCCAAGGTGGCTCTTGCTAAGCTGCTGCTAGCAGCAGAAATACACCTTGACAAGAACCACACGGGCTGAAGATCCGGTAAAATCTCTGCTTCCGTTTTGATACCAGATGTAGGATGTCAATCTGGTATATAACGCCCGAGTACCCCGTAACACACATGGCTAAAACTTACCCACAACAATTTGAATCATAAGATTAACAGACGTTATGCCTTGCTTCGCTACATGTAAATTTACATTGTTATATCATTTCTTAAACTGTTATTGGGTTTAAATAATTGTTATGGAAATATTGTAAGCCAACTTTCTGTTAATTATAAGCTTTACCTTGCCAACTTTTCTTTACACTTACACACTCACTACACACCACACACACACAAACACACACACACCACACACTTCACACACACACAACCACACCCACACCACACACACACACACACACACACACGCACACAGAGCTAAGAGGTATGTGCGTACGAGGAGAGGTTAGGAAATCGACCTGACGACACTGGTGGGGACATGATATACGGACTCAAAATAATGAGAGGTATTGACAAGGTGGCAAAGATAGAATGTTCCAGAGATGGGACACAGCAACAACGGGGACACAGTTTGGAAGGTGAAGGACCCAGATGAATCACTGGGATTGTTGGAAAACTACTGTATATATTTTCCAGAAATCTGTATTTATATCTATATAGATGGCCATATGTATTTAATATCATTTATGTCTTAGAAAATGGGGAAACTGAGCCTGGGATGAAGGGAGAGTCGCATTGTTCAATTTGAATTGGATTAACGTTCAGTGTTAATGGGAAGAATTTTTCGGGCCTCTAGAGGTTTAAAATTGTGGTTGACACCTCTCAAATAGGAGGCCGAAATTGTTGGATGTGCTTTCCTGCATAACTTAGATATCAGGCGACAGGACAGGACACCGCCAGGAACCTCAGATAGTTGTTATGGTATAACTCTGGCCTCAGTTGTTATGGTCATGTATAGCAGAGGTTTTCTGTGTATGATACCCCTTGATTTCCAGTTCAAATTGGTGGGGTTATGATTAAGATATATTCTCCTTTGTTATATAATGTGTATTTATATATAATCATTTTTTAATTTAATATTACAGTCCCACCAAATTTATATATTTACCAGCATTCTGGTGTTGTATTTTTATTTATGATTAATAGGTTTTCCAGAGAAGACTTTTGGATAGGACAGTGGGGTGGGTATCGAAGGTGGACATTTTTTGGACCTAGGTGTCCCAAAATTCTACTTGTCTAACTGATAATAATAATTATCTTTGTTCATTTACTGTTATGTATATAATGATACATTCAGCTAAATGTAATTTTCCAAATTCATTTGCCCGTTGGTCCTTCTTGAACCGGATGTAATTAGTGAAGTCATTAATTAGTTAATTACTTAATAATTATATGTGAAATGACAGAAGGAGGTGGATGTTAAGTTCATAAATTTACTTAATGTGTAGTGGATTATAATAATTACAATATTAATTTTGATAAGCTAAGCTCAAGGGTGGCTAAAGATTATATTGTGTATAATATTAATTTTTCAAAGCCAAAGTGGCTAGGATTTATATTAATGTATTTGTACAATATTAATTTGATAAGACAATTCTGACCAAGATTTATATTAGTGTATGTGTAATTGATAAGCCAAGTGTTGCAAATTATATTAATGTGTATAATATTAATCTTGCTATGCCAAATTCTGGCAAGGATTTATATTAATTTGTACAATAATTTTGATGAGCCAAGTCTGGCTAAAGGTTTGTATTAATGTACATTAAAAAATTATATTATATTTTTTTACATGTAATTGCTGAGCTCAAGCAGCTGGAATTTATTCAAAGGTAAGTTGTATCAGTGTTATTGATTGGGTTGAATTTAATACATTGCATCATGGCTGAAAATGAGGAAATTAATGTAGAAGACAAACATATGGAATATAGAGCAAAGAAAGCATCTCTGCAAGCTAGAAAAAGTCATGTAACAAAAGCATACAATAAATGTTTGGAATTAATGAATCAAGAAACTGTGAATACTGATGATTTAAAATTGTATTTAGATGCTTTAATTAATAGATATGATTCATACAAATTATATTATAACAAATATGAAGGAGATTTTTTAGTAAACTGTGTAGATGAGACTGAAGTAGATCTCATGATTAATAGTATTATGAATTAGAGGAAAAGATTCTTTCTTGTAAAAGTCAGGCTTTGAATAAATTAAAATGTATAAACCAGGCAGTTAATCAGTTTGCTCCAACAAATAATATGTCTTTGCCAAAACTTCCAGAATTATGTTTACCTGTATTTAATCCTGGAGAAAACTGGGAGGAGTTTTGGTCAATTTTTAAAGCAGCTGTGCATGACAGGAGTGATCTAGCCTGTGTAACTAAATTATTTTACCTCAAAGGACAGGTAAGAGGAGATGCTCACATACTCATACAAGCCTTTCCCAATGTATATGACTCTTACAAGGAAGCAGTTGACTTGTTGAAGGTCACTTATGGTAATATAGAACAAAGTAGGTTGGATCTAGTGAATATCATTGTTAATTTATAATCCCCAGATCACACTTACAAAGGTTTACAGCAGTTTAGAGTTAAACTGGAGAGCACTCTCAAAACTTTAAGTAATAAATATAATCTAAAGGAATCAGACTGGTTATTGAGTGCCATGGTACAGAATAAATTAAGTTGTAAAACAAGTATCGCAAGAGTTATTTTGGTCTGTAGGAAATAAGACTAGGTCTACAAGAATTAATTGTGCACTTGACTCAAGAAATCGTAATGACACGATTGCAAACAAACCATACCCCCGGCCGGGATTGAACCCGCGGTCATAGAGTCTCAAAACTCCAGCCCGTCACGTTAGCCACTAGACCAGCTAGCCACAATAAGATTCATCCAACTAGGTATATTTCTACACCATAGGAAGGTTAGCACAGGCACCACTGTGACCACAAATGCAAGTTTTTACAGACGAATCTCCAGCTAGCGTGGCCGTGACGAACTCTAGCTCAAGTCCCTTCACTGCCGTCAACATGACTCAAGTTGACGGCAGTGAAGGGACTTGAGCTAGAGTTCGTCACGGCCACGCTAGCTGAAGATTCGTCTGTAAAAACTTGCATTTGTGGTCACAGTGGTGCCTGTGCTAACCTTCCTATGGTGTAGAAATATACCTAGTTGGATGAATCTTATTGTGGCTAGCTGGTCTAGTGGCTAACGCGACGGGCTGGAGTTTTGAGACTCTATGACCGCGGGTTCAATCCCGGCCGGGGGTATGGTTTAATTGTGCAGTTGCAGACCAGCCAACTAACTCATTTTAAAGATACAACACATAATAACTCTGAGGTATCTGTCAAGTTTCACAAAGGGAAAAATTATCCCAATGTTAATAATCAAAATTCATTTCCTAAAAATAGTTGCATAGGTACATATCAAGTAGCAGGAATCAGAAATAATGATTCTCCACAAGGTAAGAAGAATTAGTACCCTCCTAAGAGTAGCCCAGTTAATAAGAAACCAGTCAAAGAAAAGAGAGATTGTCTCTTCTGCAAGGGTACTCATTTTTCTAAGAATTGCAATGCATACAATTCATGGAATGATGAAGTTGAAAGATTGGAGGAACTTGACAGATGTATCAGGTGTTTAGGTAATCACAATGTAAAGGATTGTTATGCCAAATTAAACAACTGTTATCAATGTCACAAAGGAAGACACCATATAGTCATGTGTAAAGGTCTATATGATAATGTTGATAGTAATGATAATGTTGACAATCCTGACACAACAGTGGCTAATGTAAAAATTGCTGCTAATGTTAATAATGATGGTTTTGCTGAAGTAGCCTTACCTGTGTTACAGGTAAAAGTTGATGATAAAAGGCATAAATCAAAAAATGTAACTGCATTATTAGTCCAGGGATCGCAGCGTACTTTCATAAAACATAAATGTCTTGATGGTATGAAAGTACAGATGGGAGATCCTACAACTCTAAAATTATCTGGTTTTCTCTCAGATAAAAGGGCTCAATTGTATGACACTGTTTATGTAACTGTCAGGTTGGGCAATGAGAAAAAACGTGTTAATGCAGTAACTGTAGATAGACTTCCAGAGAAAATATCTACAGTAGGGCTTAGTAAAGCTACAGAAAGAGTTTCACATAATGTAAATTTAGCACCTTCTGGTGTAAGTGATGATTCTGTAGGCCCAATAAATATTTTGATAGGTAGTGTGTATTTATATATAATCATTTTTTTAATTTAATATACAGTCCACAAATTTATATATTTACCAGCATTCCTGGTGATGTATATTTTATTTATGATTAACAGGTCCAGAGAAACTTGTGGATATGACAGTGGTAGGTATCGAAGGGGACATTTTTTGCGACCTAGGTGTCCTAAATTCCTACTTGTCTAACTGGTAAATAATAATTATCTTTGTTCATTTACTGTTATGTATATAATGATACATCCAGCTAAATGCAATTTTCCACAGGGATGTTAGGAAGTATTTCTTCAGTCACAGAGTAGTCAGGAAGTGGAATAGTTTGGGAAGCGATGTAGTGGAGGCGGGATCCATACATAGCTTTAAGCAGAGGTATGATAAAGCTCACGGCTCAGGAAAAGTGACCTAGTAGCGACCAGTGAAGAGGCTGGGCCAGGAGCTTGGACTCGACCCCTGCAACCTCAATTAGGTGAGTACAACTAGGTGAGTACACACACACACGTGAAGCAGTATCGTTAAATAGTGCTCCCAGGATTAGCGCTCTAGTGGCTGTCCTAAGATATTATTAGCGGTCATCGTACGTGAATGAATCAGTGAACATACCTACAAGAATGTAACAGCTTTTTAGTGTGTGAATAATGTCATAAGATCAAGATGTTTACAATTTAAATTTGAACGCGGGTGATTTACTGGAATCCGTGCGAGGGAGGGAAGAAAATCAGCTGATCAGGCTGCTGGCCGCAGTGTGACACAAATAATCGAAACAAACATAGTTAATTGGGTCAAGGTTGTGATCTTAAATATTGGTGGGTTATAGCAGCAGCGTAGTGATAAGGTCATATACGAGCGATTAAGTAAATAATGAAAGAAAGACAAAATTAGTCGGTCTTTAGCTGTTAGTGTTGTGAATGTAGTTAATATCATCAAATTAGTTATGACCATAATACTAAAGAAAAAAGAGTGAATACCAAGCATTAAAAAATAAAATAAAATAAAAACTTGAACGCATGATGTAAGTTACTGAGGAAATTACAAAGTGAAGGTGATCATAGCAGCCACCACCAGGAACCTCCAGTGTTGTGCAGACATCACTTGTCTATGTCTGGTTAGTGTTTAAAGTGTCAGTGTCTCGCCCTGCTGGTTGTATGTTATACCATCACTCTCTCCCTAACTTTCAGTGCCAGCAGATAAGGGTAATCCTGATAATATTTAGTAAGCTATCTAAAAATATGTAGAAGAGTTGTGTTTCCTAGTGACCCCCCCCTCCCCTGTTTCTCAAAGAGCAACAAGTTAGTAAATGAGTATGCACATACAAACACACGTGTACACTAGTATTATAATAGTAAATATTAGTATTTATTAATAGGCAATAGAATGAGAAATAATTCTAGAATCTTCAAAAGAGTATCGTAGCCTAGAGTGCAAAGACCCGGGCCGGAAAAGTACCCCCCCCCCCTTTTTTTTCTCAAGAACGAGAAGTTAATAAACACGCACGCACACACAAACACACGTGTACACCAGTAAGTATTATATTAGTAAATATTAGTGTATATTAATAAGAAATTGACTGTAAAATAATCCTATAATCTTCAAAAGAGTAGCTCAGCCTAGTGTGATATATTGAACCCCCTTATTTTGTTTCAAAGACTATGACAAACGCGTGTACACACGCACACGCACACACATACACATAAGTACACATAAACGCACATAAACACTATAATGAGTTTGTTTGGTAGGCTGTAAGCGGGTGGTTAAAGATATACTTTTTCGGAGGCTTCTTACTTTATTGTTAAGTCGTGGTGGGTACACACGCTTGTGTGTTTGAGCCCATGGCCCGGGCAGGGCCATCCCACAAGAGAGAGCTGGGAGTACTGTGTCTTCCTGCTAGGCCGCTGTGAGAGTGAGCGCGATGCAAGGGCAGACAGGCTGGCGTGCCTACCGAGAGGCCTGGCTACAGAGGGCAGCATCTGAGTGGCACGAAATATGAACTAAGCTGGCAGACAGCATGGGCTGTCTGTGCAGACAGTACAGGCTGTCTACATACGCTCGGCCACCTACCGCGCATTGTCCCGACGCGACAATACTGGTGGTAAAAGGAACTCGGTCTCTCTCTTGTAGGAACAGGGCACAGAACACAAAATAAAAACATATATATACATATGGACATGGAAAAAAAATTTCCTACAGGGAGGGTATAAAAAAACATGTGGGGTGTGCTAAACATCATGGTCATAGGCAGTGAGCGTCGAAGGGCATCACTGCACGACTTCCTGCGTCTGGACAGATACTGCAACACGGGAGACATCGCTGCGGCTGAGCTGTGACGTAACAGGGTAAGGTCTCCTCTGGAATGGTGAAGCAGTCATCATAGGAGTCGCTGCAGGTTTTCACTCAACCTGGGGCACGACATGCTGGTGCCCTCGAGTGAGGCGTCGACAAAACTCGGCAACTGGGCAGGACTTCTGGAAAGCGACTCAGGAGGACACTTCTCGACTGGTACTGTCGCTGGGCTGTCACTCCCGGCGAGCGTGGAGTGAGTTGTGGAGCGAGTCATGGCAGAGACGACTGGGCGAAGCATCTGGGAGTCGTAACATCATACACCTGATTGCAGTGAGAGAGCTAGCAGTCAAAGTGACATCTTTGTGCAGGCTGCTCACTGAAGCTTGTGACACGAGGCTGACACAGTGCCTGCCGACAGTGGCTAACTGCCGCTTGGCGAGTATCATTCTCTCGGCAGTTGGAGTTATAGCAGAGGTTAGTCTAAGCGTCCCCAGACTTGTTTCTCTACATATAACTGCACTCTGACGGTCTGGAGGTGAAGTGAAACAAATCTCAATGGGAATCGTAGCAACATCACGAGCGACGAGCATAAAAGCTTTCTGTACAAGAGGGCTCGGTCACTCGGGGCTGTCTTGACATCAGCTGTCATACGCACTGGTCACATCGGGTGACTTAGCACAGTGGTGCTACTCAGGTCTGGCTCAGACCTCACTGGACACACGGAAACTACACACCCGCGGTACATATGGTACAACATGGCTTAACTAGCAAATGATACTTTTCTGTGCATAAAACTGACTAAGACATACACTAAAATGTGAGAACACTGACTGAGAGGAATTAATTAACACACGACATATATCTTCTCTCAATCTTCTCGACAATACTGAAATAATTACTGAACACTCGATGGTAACATCATGTGATGTCAGGCGTGATGCCGCGAGGTGACGTCAGCAGCACTGTGACGTCAGCAGACATCTCGAGGTGACGTCAGGCAGACATCGTGACGTCATGAAGTCGGGCAGTATCGTGGGTGACGTCAATGTGATGCGGGCAGCAGACCACAGCATGAGGCCTGGGACATCTGGTAACTCACGTAGCTCGTAGGTGCACGTGACATCGCCCACACCCAACGTGGCGTCAGGATCCACGTGGCGTCGTGATCTACGTGGCATCGAGTGGCCTCGGGCACTCGGATACACAGCTCTGGCAATGAATTCACAAACAGCAGAAAACACAGCAGAGGGAGTGAGTAGTGGTGAGTGGTGTATGGTAGGCTGGTGAGGTGTTAGAGTACAGCAGGGCAAGGCAAGGAGCGGCCTCTTCCTCCTCCCACAAACACGTGGAGAACTCACACTGGACGCAGAAATCACCACAAAACTCACCTCTGGCTTGCTGAAACAGCTGTGCTGAGCTGAACAACAACAGCAACATACAAGTGATGCTGAACACGTGACTTGAGAAACAGCGTGGGATGCTGTAGCGTGGGGTCACTTACAATTCTCGGAGAATTTCGGCTGGATCCTGCTTGTACCTGTGTCTGGATGCTCAAACGTGCAGACACGACATCAGGATAACTTGTTGAGAGATGGATGCTTCTTGCATAGGGTGATGAAGTGAAGATGACTTCATCCCTCTTCCTTCCTCTCTCTGGGCAAACAACTGCTGCAACCACCGCTTTCCACCATTTATAATGAGTTTGTTTGGTAGGCTGTAAGCGGGTGCTTAAAGATATACTTCTTCGGAGGCTTCTTACTTTATTGTTAAGTCGTGGTGGGTACACAGGCTTGTGTGTTTGAGCCCATGGCCTGGGCAGGGCCATCCCACGAGAGAGAGCTGGGAGCACTTGTGTCTTCCTGCTAGGCCGCTGTGAGAGTGAGCACGAGGCAAGGGCAGACAGGCTGGCGTGCCTACCGAGAGGCCTGGCTACAGAGGGCAGCATCTGAGTGGCGCGAAATATGAACTAAGCTGGCAGACAGCATGGGCTGTCTGTGCAGACAGTACAGGCTGTTTACAACACATATGCACACACACACACCACACATACATATACACACACACACTATAGCTGTATAGCCCTTGTGGCTTAGCGCTTCTTTTTGATTATAATAATAATAATACTCACATACACACACACAAGACACTGTACACTGTGTACGTCAGGTCCATACTGGAGTACGCAGCACCAGTTTGGAACCCACACCTGGTCAAGTACGTCAAGAAATTAGAGAAAGTACAAAGTTTTAAAACAAGATTTTTTTGCAGAAAAGGGGAATGTCTACGAAGTAATTTTGGGGGGAAATCGGGGGGACGACACTGGAGGACAGGGGGAGAACATGATAAATACAAAATCTGCTGGAATTGAAAGGTAAACGAGACGGATTTTCAGAGAGGGAACTCAGAAAAAAGGGGTCCAATTGGAAGCTGAAGACCGCGAGTCACAGGGAGTTAGGAAGTATTCTTAGTGACAGATCGCAGGAAGTGGAATAGCCTAGCAAGTGATGAAGAGGGGCGGTTTATACATTTTTTAAGACGAGGTTAAAAAAAAGTCGGAAGCAGAGAGAGGACTGTAGCGACATTAAAAAAGGCGGGGCCAGGATTGAGTCCGCCCCCTGAAACCCACATTTTTTTTTTATTTTTTTTTAAAAACGTAACTTTACAAAAAACAATAAAAAAAGTCATGTAAGTTATAACAGAAACAATCCTACTACGTTATTACACACCAACTTGCAACCCCATGGGGTAAACCCCCCCCCCCAACCCTTTTCCCCCCATCCTATCATTTAAACCCCAAACTTTTGGAGCCCCTGGGTTTACCTGGAGGGGTTCCCGGGGGGTCAACGCCCCCGGGGCCCCCGGTCGTGCCGGCCCCCGGTGGATCAGGCCTGATAAACCCAGGCTTTTGCTGTGGCTGCACGAAAACCAACGTACAGCCCAACCCGGTGGTCGGGAGCCGACTTTAGGGCTTGCGGCCAGCTTGAAGACTGCAGGGGCTTTTGGTAAACCCCCCTTTTGTATGGGGAGGCAGTTGAACGTCTCGGGCCCCTGCAATTGTATGGTCTCTTAACGTGCTAGGGGCCCCCCGCTTTTCTTTGGGGGGGTGGGCTTGTCTGCCAAGTCTTTTGCTTTCGTAGTGAGGGATTTTCGTGTGCAAGTTCGGTACATCCCTCTAGGATTTTTTCCCGGGGTATATAACAGACTTTTCCCCGCCTGCGTTCCAGGGGAAAACAGGTTTTGGAACCTCAAGCGCTCCCAGTAATTGAGGTGTTTTTTCCCGTTTCGGCCTGAAGGTTCTTGTACATTTCTAGGTCAGCAATTTCCCTGCCTTGAAAGGTGCTGTTTGTGGCAGCAATATCCAGCCTAGATAGAACAAATGACCTGAAGAGTGTATCAGGGCTTGGCCTCCCTAGTTTTGAAGGTTTCATTTCCTCCTGTCATTTTTTTTAGCAATGCGTTGATTACAATTTTTATGGTCCTTGAAGGGAGGGTTTTCCCCACGATCATCCCCGGGGTTTTTAGTTGGTGTTCCCTCTATTTGTGGGCCCGAATTTTTTTTGTACTCTGATGAAATTTTTTTTTTCCCCGTTTTACCATATTAGTAATTGAAATTTTCATCGGGTTTAAATTTTATTGTTTTCTGCGCCCACTGAAAGATTTTGGGTTTTTCCACCTGGAGCCTTGCAGTGTCTGCAATGGAAACACTTTATGCAGATTGGGTTTCATCGCAAAGGAAGACACGGTGCTGTGGCTGACTCCTTGTCTATGTCGGATATGAGGATGAGGAAAAAAAATGGAGCGAGTACTGTGCCTTGTGGAACAAACTTTTCACCGTAGCTGCCCGGACTTTACTTGTTGAGACTACCTCTGTGTTCTGTTAGTGAGAAATTTAGATCCATCGACCGACTTTTTTTGTTATTCCCTTTTGCACCATTTTGTGCGCTATTTCGCCATGGTCACACTTGTCAAGGCTTTTTTCAAAGTCGTATAATTAAACTGCTTTTTTTGTCTTCTGGTGCATTTGGACCCTTTTCTTGTGATCCAATATTTTAGACAGACGGACGACCCGTTCTAAACCCATGTTGCCCGGATTGTGTAACGATGGGTTTCTAGATGGGTGGTGATCTTGCTTTTAGGACCCTTTCAAAGATTTTTATATATGGGATGTTAGTGCTATTGGTCTGTAGTTCTTTTCTGTTGCTTTTCGCCCCCCTTTTTGGATGGGGCTTTGTCTGTTGTTTTTTGTAACTGTGGGACACCCCCCCCGTCCATGCCCCCCCCATGGATGGAAAAAAGGGTCAATAGGGGCTTCTTGCAGTTCTTGTGAACACGGGTTCCCGATCTGGCCTGGGGCAGAGGGGCATGGGCATGTCATTTTTCGCCCGTTCGAAGTTTTGGCGTCAGGGGTAAATCGGATAGGCTTGTGTTAATCAAATTTTGTGGCCCCTCATAAAAATTATTTTTTCTTCGACTCTCGTCTGGTTAGCGGCTTGCTAAAACTGAGTCAACTGGCTTTAGTAGCCACCATTCCTTGCTGTCTCTGTTAACCCCTCTGTTTAAATAGGGCCCAATACTGGACGTTGTTCTCGACTTTGTTTGGATA
>NC_069432.1:1854770-1903351 GCF_026875155.1 Cherax quadricarinatus
TTCCTTTACCGCGGGCAATGATGAGGGGTTACATCCGGGAAAATTTTATCGGGTTGCCCCAGGAAATTTTAAACCCAAAAAAAGGGGAAGTCTCGGGGACTTAGTCCATCCCCACCATTTCTTCTCTTTGTTTGGACATGGGGACCCCTCTATCACCAAGCTGAAAAAAAGGGGCCCGGGTTTTACCCCCCTGTTTAAAAAATCACTTTTCCATGAAAAGGGAAAATTTCCAAAAAGATGTGGGGTTTTTTTAAAAAACGGGGTCAACATAGAGAAAGGCTAAAAAGGACAAAATTTTATGTATTGGTAAAAAGGGAAGCTTTAAAACCCAAAACCACTGGGAATACAAGGCAGGCATGACTTACAGTAGTGCTGGGACAGTGAGTCAAGTGATTACTTTTTGGGGACCAGAGCCCCACAGTCCCCTTTTGGGGGGGGGGGGGGAAGGCGGGAGCTAGACGGCCCCTTTTCCCTTTCCCCCGAAACCCGGGCAGTAAAAACTATCATTTTTGGGGGGGTTGGGGGAAAAAAAAAACCCGGGAAAATAGGGGGAGCTTGGTTTACCCTCCCCTTAAAAAGGGACCCGGGCCAATAAAAACTATTGTTACTATTACTCCTCGCTACCCTTATTATTAAATTTTTCCCTCCAACATTTGTTGGAGTAAAGGTTTCTACGGGCAAGTGTGGGGTGGGGGCTGTAATATGGTTTTTTGTTTGTTTTGGGGGAAAGGGGTTTGGCGGGGGGTTGTGGGGGGTCGGTTCTGTTGTGCCTGGGGCTTGTTGCCTATCCTGTTTGGGTTTTGTCCTAGCTGCCCTTTTTCCTTGCGTTTTGGTGTCCCTTGTTCCCTCCCCAATTGCCCTTTGGGGGGTCGATTCATACCCGGGCCCCCTTCCCTCTTCCCCTGGTCGCTACAGGGTCACTCTTCCTGGTCAATGAGTTTTATCTTCCCTCTTCCAAAAGCCTTTTTATGGAACCTGTCTCCACTACTTTACTTCCTAGACTATTCCCTTCCTGACAACTCTGTGTTTTAGGAAATACTTACTAACCTCCCTGGGGATTCAACGGGCCTTTTTCCTTCCAAATGTGACCCCAAGTTGGGGGTGGGCCCATCCCGGAACTCCTATCTGTCCCTTGTCGGGTTCCTTCGTATTTTATATGTCGTTTCATACCCTCCTATTCTTTGTGTCCTCCAGCGTCTCAAGTTGATTTCCCTCCCCTACTCCGGGACAGGGTTTTTTTGTAAAAAATTTGCACTTTTCCCCCATTTTCCTTTAAAGTGCTTGGCTCGGTGCAGGTTCCAAACTGGTGTTTTTTTTTTCCAAAATAGGGTTTAAATGTACACGGTTTTAGTGTTGTTGGTTTTGGGGTTTTGGGGGGTGTGTGTGTTGTGTGTGTGTGTTGTGTGTGTGTGGTGTGTGTTTGGGGGGGTGTTGGGGACTCGGGGGAGTTTTATTCCCCCTAGTTGTGGTTTTCAGGGGGGGGCGATTCTAGCTTTTGGGGCTGCCCCTTACTCGCTGTACTGGGGAAATCTCCGTGAAAACCCTGAGCTGAATTTCCTCGGCCCTTAAAAACCCATGAATGGATGCTGGCCTTCCCCCCCAAAAAAAAAATCCCCCTTCCCCAAAATATTGCACTTCCTGGGCACCTGTGACCGGAAAAAATACTTTCCCAACATCCCCGTTATTCATCTGGTTTTCCGCTTCCAACGGGTCCCCCTTTTTTGCTGTGTCCCCCTCTCTAAAAATTTTTTGTCTCTGTCCAAACCCTTTTCAATTTATCTAGATTTTATATGTTTATTATCATGTCCCCCCTATCTTTCCCCGTCCTCCATTTTCTTCGGTTTGTTTTCCCCTTTAAACTTCCTCGTAGGACTTTTCCCCGAGCTCTGGGTCAGTCTTGTTGAAACCTTTTAACTTTCTCTAGTCTCTCTCGTTTGGCTACATATGTGTTCAAACTGGGGGCCGCATACTCCCAAAATGAACCTAACGTTCACAGTGTACCCGGGGGCCTGAAAAGATTCATTATTAAGATGGCGGTTAGGTTTGCCAGGCGCCCATAAGCTGCAGCAGTTATTTGGTTGATGTGCGCCTCAGCAGATGTGCCTGGTGTTATACCCACCCCAAGATGTTTTTTCTTGAGTGAGATTTGTAGTCTCTGTCCCCCTAGACTGTATTCCGTCTGTGGTCTTCTTTGCCATTCCCCAATCTTCATGACCTTGCACTTGGTGGGGTTGAACTCCAGGAGCCAATTGCTGGACCAGGCCTGCAGCATGTCCAGATTCTTTTGTAGTTCTGTCTGGTCCTCGTCCGACTGAATTCTTCTCATCAACTTCACATCATCTGCAAACAGGGACACTTCGGAGTCTATTCCTTCCGTCATGTCTTTCACGAATACTAGAAACAGCACCGGTCCTAGGACTGACCCCTGTGAAACCTCACTCGTCACAGGCGCCCACTCTGACACTTCGCCTCGTACCATGACTCGCTGTTGTCTTCCTGACAGGTATTCCCTGATCCATTGTAGTGCCTTCCCTGTTATCCCTGCCTGGTCCTCCAGGTTTTGCACTAATCTCTTGTTTTAAACTGTGTCAAACGCCTTCTTACAGTCCAAGAAAATGCAGCCTGCCCACTCCCCTCCCTCTTGTCTTACTGCTGTCACCCTGTCATAGAACTCCAGTAGGTTTGTGACACGGGATTTCCCGTCCTTGAAACTGCGCTAAAAGTTGTTGATTAAGCTCATTTCTTTCTAGGAGTTCCACCACTTTCCTCCTGATAATCTTCTCCATAACTTTGCATACTATACATGTCAGTGACACTGGTCTACAGTTTAGTGTTTCTTGTCTGTCTCCTTTTTTAAAGATTGGGACTACATTTGCTGTCTTCCATGCCTCAGGTGATCTCCCTGTTTCGACAGATGTATTAAATATTGTTGTTAGGGGTACACATAGCGCCTCTGCTCCCTCTCTCAGGACCCATGGAGAGATGTTATCTGGCTCCATCGCCTTTGAGGTATCTAGCTTGCTCAGCAGCCTCTTCACTTCTTCCTCGGTTGTATGTATTGTGTCCAACACTTGGTGATGTACCCCACCTCTCCGTCTTTCTGGAGTCCCTTCTGTCTCCTCTGTGAACACTTCTTTGAAACTCACATTGAGTTCTTCACCTACTTCTTGGTCGTTTCTTGTGATCTCTCCTCCTTCCTTCTTTAGCCTGATTTCCTGATCCTTGACAGTTGTTTCCCTCCTGGTGTGGCTGTACAACAGCTTTGGGTCAGATTTGGCTTTCGCTGCTGTATCTTTTTCATATTGTCGTTGGGCCTCCTGTCTTACCTCTGCATATTCATTTCTGGCTCTACGACTATTCTCCTTATTCTCCTGGGTCCTTTGCCTTGTGTACTTCTTCTATTCCCTAGCACACATGGTCTTGGCCTTCCTGTACCTTCGGGTGAACCACGGGCTCACCAGCTTCCTTGCATATTGTTGTCACGCATTTCATCATCCCGTTTACTGACTTCCCTGCCAGTTCTCTGTCCAACTGAACTCCGTTCAGGAAGTTCTTCATTCCCACGTAGTCCCCCTTCTTGTAATTTGGCTATATTCGTCCTGCTCTTCCTGCCACCCCCTGCCACTTAAAACTCTATTGTTTATTCGAATCTTAAAATCACATGATCGCTGGATCAAGGGGTCTTTCTTATGTGATGTCCTCAATATCTGCACTACTCAAGGTGAATGCTAGGTCCAGTCTTGCTGGTTCATCCTCTCCTCTTTCTCTGGTAGTGTCCCTTACGTGTTGGCACATGGAGTTTTCCAGTACCACCTGCATCATCTTAGCCTTCCACGTTTCTTGGCGCTGTGTATGTGTGTTTGTGTGTGTGTACTCACTTAGTTTTCTATGATTTACAGCTCCTGGCCCCGCCTCTTACTGGAAGAAATACTTCCTAACAATCCTGCGACTCATCTGTATGTGTGTCTGTGTGTCTGTGTGTGTGTTTACTCACCGATTTGTACTCACCTATTTGTGGCTGCAGGGGGTCGAGATATAGCTCCTGGCCCCTCCTCTTCACTGACCGCTACTAGGTCCTCTCTCTCCCTGCTCCATGAGCGTTATCATACCTCGTCTTTAAGCTATGTATGGTTCCTGCCTAAACTATATGACATCTCGAAGACTGAAGAAGTACTTCCTAACATCTCTCTTACTTAACTGAGTCTTCAACTTCCATTTGTGACCCTTTATGTCTATGTCCCATCCTTCGAACATCCTGTTTCTGTCCACCTTGTCTATTCCTCGCAGTATTTTTATGTCGTTATCATGTCTCCCCTGACCCTCCTGTTCTCCAGTGCCGGCAGGCCCAGTTCCCTTCAGCTTTCTTCGTAGGACATTACCCTTAGCTCTGGAACTAGCCTTGTTGCAAACCTTTGCACTTTCTCTAATTTCTTGACCTGTTTGACCAGATGTGGGTTCCAAACTGGTGCTGCATATTTGAGTAAAGGCCTGACGTACACGGTGTACAGTCTTGAAAGCTATTCTCAGGTTTGCCTGGCGCCCATGTGCTGCAGCAGTTATCTGGTTTATGTGTGCTTACAGAGATGTGTTCGGTATTATATTCACCCCAAGATCTTTTTTCTTGAGTGAGGTTTGCGGTCTTTGGCCACCTAGCCTATACTCTGTCTGTGGTCTTCTTTGCTCTTTCCCGATCTTCATGACTTTGCATTTGGCGGGGTTAAATTCGAGGAGCCAGTTGCTGACCCACGCGTCTAGCCTATCCAGGTCTCTTTATAGTCCTGCCTGATCCTCATCTGATTTAATTCTCCTCATTAACCTCACATCTTCAGCGAACAGGAACACTTCTGAGTCTACCCTTTCTATCATGTCATTCACATATACCAAAAACAGCACTGGTCCTAAGACTGACCCCTGTGGAACCCGCCTCGTCACAGGCGCCCACTGTGATACCTCATCACGTACCATGGCTTGTTGTTAGCTGCCTGTTAGGTATTCTCTGTTCCATTGCAATGCCCTTCCTGTTATACGTGGTGTGTGTGTACTCACCTAGTTGTATTCACCTAGTTGAGGTTGCAGGGATCGAGTCCAAGCTCCTGGCCCTGCCTCTTCACTGGTCGCTACTAGGTCACTCTCCCTGAACCGTGAGCTTTATCATACCTCTGCTTAAAGCTATGTATGGATCCTGCCTCCACTACTTCGCTTCCCAAACTATTAGACTTCCTGACTACTCTGTGGCTGAAAAAAATACTTCCTAACATCCCTGTGATTCATCTGTGTCTTCAACTTCCAACTGTGTCCCCTTGTTACTGTGTCCAATCTCTGGAACATCCTGTCTTTGTCCACTTTGTCAATTCCTCTCAGTATTTTGTACGTCGTTATCATGTCCCCCCTATCTCTCCTGTCCTCCAGTGTCGTCAGGTTGATTTCCCTTAACCTCTCCTCGTAGGACATACCTCTTAGCTCTGGGATTAGATTAGTCTTGTTGCAAACCTTTGCACTTTCTCTAGTTTCTTTTCCTGCTTGGCTAGGTGTGGGTTCCAAACTGGTGCCGCATACTCCAATATGGGCCTAACGTACACTGTGTGCAGGGTCCTGAACGATTCCTTATTAGATGTCGGAATGCTGTTCTGAGGTTTGCTAGGCGCCCATATGCTGCAGCAGTTATTTGGTTGATGTGCGCTTCAGGAGATGTGCCTGGTGTTATACTCACCCCAAGATCTTTTTCCTTGAGTGAGGTTTGTAGTCTCTGGCCCTCTAGACTGTACTCCGTCTGCGGTCTTCTTTTCCCTTCCCCAATCTTCATGACTTTGCACTTGGTGGGATTAAACTCCAGGAGCCAATTGCTGGACCAGGTGTGCAGCCTGTCCAGATCCCTTTGAAGTTCTGCCTGGTCTTCGATCTGGTCTTCACGTCATCTGCAAACAGGGACACCTCGGAGTCTATTCCTTCCGTCATGTCGTTCACAAATACCAGAAACAGCACTGGTCCTAGGACTGACCCCTGTGGGACCCCGCTGGTCACAGATGCCCACTCTGACACCTCGCCAAGTACCATGACTCGCTGCTGTCTTCCTGACAAGTATTACCTGATCCATTGTAGTGCCTTCCCTGTTATCCCTGCTTGGTCCTCCAGTTTTTGTACTAATCTCTTGTGTGGAACTGTGTCAAATGCCTTCTTGCAGTCCAAGAAAATGCAATCCACCCACCCCTCTCTCTCTCTTGCCCTACTGCTGTCACCATGTCATAGAACTCCAGTAGGTTTGTGACACAGGATTTCCCATCCCTGAAACCATGTTGGCTGCTGTTGATGAGACCATTCCTTTCTAGGTGTTCCACCACTCTTCTCCTGATGTGTGTGTGTGTATGTGTGTGTATGTGTGTGTGTGTGTGTGTGTGGTGTGTGTGTGTGTGTGGTGTGTGTGTGTTTGTGTTGTGTGTGTGGGTGTGTGTGTGTGTGTGTGTGTACTCACCTAATTGTACTCACCTAATTGTGGCTGCAGGGGTCGAGACTCAGCTCCTGGCCCTGCCTTCACTGATCGCTACTAGGTCCTCTCCCTCTCTGCTTCCTGAGCTTTTGTCACACTCTTCTTAAAACTATGTATGGTTCCTGCCTCCACTACTTCACTTGCTGGGCTATTCCACTTCCTGACGACTCTATGACTGAAGAAATACTTCCTAACTTCCCTGTGACTCGTCTGAGTCTTCAGCTTCCAGGTGTGACCCCTTGTTTCTATGTCCCCTCTCTGGAACATCCTATCTCTGTCCACCTAGTCTATTCCCCGCAGTATCTTATATGTCGTTATCATGTCTCCCCTGACCCTTCTGTCCTCCAGTGTCGTCAGTCCGATTTCCCTCAACCTTTCCTCATACGACATTCCCCTGAGATCTGGGACTAGCCTAGTTGCAAACCTTTGTGCTTTCTCTAACTTCTTGACGTGTTTGACCAGGTGTGGGTTCCAAACTGGTGCTGCATACTCCAGTATGGGCCTAACATGCACAGTGTACAGTGTCATGAACGATTCCTTATTAAGATATCGGAATGCTATTCTCAGGTTTGCCAGGCGCCCGTATGCTGCAGCAGTTATTTGGTTGATGTTCGCCTCCGGTGACGTGCTCGGTGTTATGGTCACCCCAAGGTCTTTCTCCCTGAGTGAGGTCTGTAGTCTTTGTCCACCTAGCCTATACTCTGTCTGCGGTCTTCTTTACCCCTCTCCAATCTTCATGACTTTGCATTTGGCATGATTGAATTCGAGAAGCCAGTTTCTGGACCACATGTCCAGCCTGTCCAGGTCTCTTTGCAGTCCTGCCTCATCCTCATCCGATTTAATTCTTCTCATCAACTTCACATCAACTGCGAATAGGGACACTTCAGAGCTATTCCTTCCATCATGTCGTTCGCATATATCAAAAATAGCACTGGTCTTAGAGCTGACCCCTGTGGGACCCGCTCGTCACAGGCATCCACTGTGGTACCTCTTCACGTACCATGACTCGTTGCTGCCTCCCTGTCAGGTATTCCCTATCCATTGCAGTGCCCTCCCTGTTATATGCGCCTGGGTCCTCCAGCTTCTGCAACTAATCTCTTGGGGGAACTGTGTCAAAGGCCTTCCTGCAGTCTAGGAAAACGCAATCAACCCACCCTCTCTCTCGTGTTTACTTGTTACCTTGTCATAAAACTCCAAAAGGTTTGTGACACAGGATTTACCTTCCATGAATCCCATGCTGGTTTTCATTTATAATCTTGTTCCATTCCAGGTATTCCACCACTCTTCTCCTGATAATCTTCTCAATGACTTTGCACACAATACATGTCAGAGACACAGGTCTGTAGTTTAGTGCCTCTTTCTGTTTCCTTTCTTAAATAGGGACTACATTTTGCTGTCTTTCATTTCTCAGGTAGTTGCCCAGTTTCAAGGGATGTGTTGAAGATTGTGGTTAGGGTCATGCACAGCATCTCTTCTCCTTCTCTTAGGACCCATGGGGAGATGTTGTCTGGTCGCACCGCCTTTGAGGTTTCAAGGTCACTTAGCAGCTTCTGCACCTCCTCCTCGGTTGTTCGTATGTCCTCCAATACTTGTTGGTATATTCCATCTTGATGTTCCCTTCTGTGCTGTCTTCCCACAGGCCTTCCTGTCTCTACTATAAAACTTCCTTAAATCTCCCGTTTAGCTCCTCACATACCTCCTGATCATTTCTTGTGAGTTCTCCACCTTCTGTCCTCAATCTGATCACCTGGTCTTTGACTGTTGTCTTCCTCCTGATGTGGCTATACAACAGTTTCGGGTCAGTCTTGATTTTCGATGCTATGTCATTTTCATACTGTCGCTGAGCCTCCCTCCTTACCTGTGCATACTCGTTCCTGGCTATGCGACTGATCTCCCTATTTTCGTGTGTTCTCTGCGTTCTGTACTTTTTCCATTCTCTATTACACTTTGTTTTTGCCTCCTTACACCGTTGGGTAAACCAGGGGCTCGTTCTGGTCTTCCCATTGTTTCTGTTGCCCATGGGAATAAACCTTTCCACTGCCACCTTGCATTTTGTTGTTAAATATTCCATCATTTGGTTACTAGCTTTCCTGCCAGTTCTCTGTCCCACGGAACCTCCTGCAGGAAGTTCTTCTACCCTATGTAGACCCCTCTTTTATAGTCAGGCTTTTCCCATTCAACTCCTGTTACTCTCTCCGCTTGCAACTCTACTATGTATTCAAAGCACAGAACCACGTGGTCGCTAGCTCCTAGGGGACACTCATACATGATGTCCTCAATGTCTGAACTGCCCAGGGTGAACACAAGGTCCAATCTTGCTGGTTCATCCTTCCCTCTCACTCTGGTAGTGTCCTTATCATGTTGGTGCATGAGGTTTTCCAGCCCACGTCCAACATCTTGGCTCTCCATGTTTTGGGACCCCATGTGGCCCCCGGTTTTTCCCCGTCAATCTTCCTGTGGTTGAAATCCCCATAACCAGCAACTTTGCTCTGCTGGAGTGAGCTCTTCTTGCCACCTAGCAAGGTGCCCCTTTGCTCGTTGCTCTTTTTCAATTCCTCTTTTGGGCCTCCGCAGTTCGTGGTGGATTATACGAAAATCCCCCTTTGTGCCCTCTTGTAGTCTCTTCTCCGGGTTTCCGTCTATGCCCCCCATTTTTTCAAATTTTCATCTGTTTTTTATGAGCAGAGAAAACCCTCCTCCCCCTCTGCCCCTTCTACTTTCCTCAAATTTGGGGACCTAGGGGGAAGATTGCATCTTTTATTGTCCCCGTGAGTTTTTTTTTCTGTAATATATGATGTTGTTATTTTCTTGAAAGTTTTTTTCTGAAATTTGCTATGTGTCTGGGGATTCTCTTTGATTCTTTTTTGCCTTTCCTCATGTTTATTCTTTTAACCCTTTTGCATTTGTGTCCCAAAACTTTAATTTCTTTTTCTAATACTGTAACGTGGTGTGGGGGTTTGGGGAAAACAGGGGGATCGGTGTGTGATGGCTGGTTTGGATTGTTCAGTTGCCTTGGGGGGGGGTGGCGGGGAGTCCTTTCGCAGGTGTTTTTGGGGGGTGTGCTTGTCCTTCCACTTTTTCGGGGTTTATTCTGCTACCCCTTTTTCATTTCCTCCTTTTTCCCCTTTTCGTTTTTGCACTCTCTCTTTAGATCCTCCTTTCCTCCGTGTTCTGTCCGATCGAGGTACCACTATGAATCCTGTTTGCCCCCTCACCATGCTTTCTCCTGCAGGATATGGTTCGGGTTGATTCTGATTGAAAATTTCTTTTAGAGGCCGATTCCTTTTTTTGTAAACCCCCGATTCTCCAAAATTTTCCACCTGGATCATGTCCCCCTCGCCTTCACCTTTATGATCCCTTTAATCGCTTTTTTCTCCTCCTGCTTTCTTTCATCATAAGTTTTCCCTTTAGCTTCGTCTAGCCCATAGACAAAAACTGATCTCTCCCTTTCCATCTCCCACTGTGACTCCCATTGCATCCTCTGAGGTGTTTTAGTTCCTTCTCCTGGAGTGTTCCTTCCTTCAGTCCCTTCCCTAGCCATGGCCCCTATGCTCATTGGTTTGTCCTTCCTGCTCACCTGTTCCTGGCCCCCACAGGTGTCTGGTAAGATTCCCTGCACATGTCCTAGTTCCTTCAATTTCTTCCAACCTCTCATTCTGTCCTAGTGTGCTCTCTGTCTTTGTTTTGGCCATATGTGGGTTTGACAGGACCTCTGCATACAGTTTAGCTTCCGTGCTCCCTTCAGACCCGTTGTCTGTGTCTGATGTAGCCATTGCTGATGCTACTTCGGTAATATCTTTGTCTCTATGCTGTTTCAGATGTCTCAGCTCCTCTTCTAATCTCTGTATCTTGTTTTCTGCTGCTGTGGCATGTTGCTTCCACCTTCTGCATTCTGCTGCTAACCTCTCCCCCATCTTCCTTGCAAGCTCATCTAGCCTCCTTCCCCAGTCTTCCTCCATTTTTTTGAGCTCTGCCTCCCAGTCCTCCCTCCCAGATTCGTCCTTCGGGCCCCTTGATCTCATCCTAGGTGGATAGGTGGAGGGGAATAGATGGTTAGGGGGAGTGGGGATGGATGGTTATGGGGGAGGGGGAGGATGGTTATTGGAGGGGGAGAGGTAGTTGGGGGAGGGGGTTAGATGGTTTGGGGGAGGGGTTAGATGGTTTGGGGATGGGTAGGTGGCTAGGGTAAGGGGGAGGGTGGTTAGGGGTGGGGGAGGGGGGGGTCGTTAGGGGAAGGGGGGAAGTATGTGTTTGTGTAAAGTGTTTTATGTGCTTGTGAAATTTTAATCACAATTTAACCTTTTTGGGGGTTTTGCGGGGGTTTCGAGCCCATAGCTCCTGGCCCCTTCTCTTTGATGATTGTGTTTTGGTCCTCTCTCCTTGCCCCAGGAGCTTTATCATCCCTCCCCTTAAAAAAATATGTAGGGTTTCCCCGCCTCCACTACATCACTTTTAGGCTTTTCCACGGCGGGAAAAAATTAAAGACTGAAATTTATTTCCCTAACATCCCTTTGTTTCATCTGAGTCTTCAATTTCCCAAAATTGAAAACCTTTGTTCTGTGTCCCTTCTCGGGAAAAATTCCCGTCTTTGTCCACCTTGTCTATTCTGCGCGTTTTTTTATTTGTTTTATCATGTCTCCCCTGAGCCTCCTGTCCCCCCGGGGTCGTCGGGCCGTTTTTCCCTCAACCTTTCTTCTTTGGGGAAAAATCCCCGTAGATCGGGGGACTAGTTTTGTTGAAAAACCTTTACACTTTCTCAAATTTTCCTTGGGGTGTTTGGGATAGGTGGGGTTTCCCCAAACGGGGTTGTGCATATCCGAAAGGGGCCCTTTGACAAAAATGGTTTACAGATTTCTTGAACAAACCTTTTAATGGGGTATCGGAATGCTATCCGTGGGTTTTCCCCCAGGCCCCTGTATGCTGCAGCATTTATTTGTTTTGATGTGCACCTCAGGAGATATGCTCGGTGTTATCTCCCCCCCAGATCTTTCCTTGAGTGAGGTTTGCAGTCTTTGGCCATCAAAAACTTTTTTTGTTGCGGTCTCTTTCCCCTTCCCCAAATCTTCGACTTTGCATTTTGGCAGGGTTAAACTAAAAGGAGCCATTTTGTACCCTGTCCAGGTCTCTTTGTTAGTCCTGCCTGTTCCTCATCCGTTTTTGATTCTTCTCATTAATTTTCACATCATTTTCAAACAAGGGGACACTTCTGGGGGTTTTACCCTTTCCTTAGGGTTTCCCCATTTTCCAAAAACGCACAGGTCTAGGACTGCCCCCTGTGGAACCCCCCTTGTAAAGGGGGGCCCCCACTCTGACCCCTTTGTCACGAAACCAGGGGACTAGTTGTTGCCTCCCTGTCAGGTATTCTTGATCCATTACAGTGCCTTTCCTGTTATGTGTGCCTGTTTCCTTTTGTTTTGAAGAAATCTTTTTTTTGGGGGGAAATCTGTCAAAGGGCCCTTTCTTGCAGCCCAAAAAAAATCATTTCGACCCACCCCCTTTTTTCTCTTGTCTTACTTCTGTCCCCCTTTTTTTTTTTATAAAACTCTGTATTTTTGGTGAAAACCGGATTTTCCTTCCTTGAAACCGTGTTTGGTTTTTTTCGGGTGTTTCCACCCCTTCCTCCTGCGATCTTCTCCATGCCCTTGCTTATTTTTACCCCGGTTAGTGATACAGGTCTGTAGTTTAGGGGCCCATGTCTGTCTCCCTTTTTAAAAATTGGGACTACATTTCCCATTTCCTTTCCCCAGGGAGTTGTCCGTTTTTAAATGAATTTTGTTGAAGATCTTTGTTTAAAGGCACACACAATATTTTGCTCCCCCTTCAAGGACCACGGAGAGATGTTGTTTTGGGCCAAATGCCTTTGAGGTGTCAAGTTCGGGATAGCAGCTTTTTTCACCTCCTCCCTTTGGTTATATGTACCCGTGGTGCACCCCTCGTTCTGTTTCCTGGAGTCCTTCTGGTTTTCCCCTGTAAAAACTTCTTTAAATCTGTGTTTAGGGGCCCCCGGCATTTTTTCCCCGGTCGTTTCTTTTGAATTCCCCCTCACCCTTCCTCAGTTGTTACTGGTCCTTGACTGTTGTTTTCTCCTGAGTGAGTGTAAAAAAGCTTGGGTTTAGTCTTGAATTTTGATGCTATGGGCCCTTTTTATTGTCCCCTGAGCCTCCCTTCTTATCTGTGCATATTTCGTTTTGGGTCTTGGCTAATTCTTTATTTTTTCCCGAGTTCTTGTCTTCTGACCTTTTCCATTTTTTTAGTTTACCCAGTTTTTGCCCCCCCCTACACCTTTGGGTGCCCCCCCCCTTTTGTTCTGTTTTTTCCCATTATTTTGGTTTTTCCCTTTGGGAAAAAACTTCTCCTCTGCCTCCCTTTCCTTTTGTTGGGCACATAGTTCCCTCATTTTTTTGTACTGGTTTTTCCCGTCAGTTCCCCCTCCCCCTGATGTCTTGAAGGAAGTTCCTCATGCCTGAGTAGTTCCCCCTTTTGTAGTTTGGTTTTTCCCAACCTATTTCTGCTACTCTCTCCACTTGGAGCTCAACTATGTAGTCGAAGCACTAGCTCCCAGGGGCCTTTCATACATGATATCCTCGATGTTCGAACTACTCAAGGTTCATCCTCTCCTCTCTCTCTGGTAGTGTCTCTAACATGTTGATGCATGAGGTTTTCCAGTACCACATCTATCATCTTGGCTCTCCATGTTTCGGGACCCCCATGGGGCTCCAGGTTTTCCCAGTCAATATCCTTGTGATTGAAATCTCCCATAACTAGTAACTTTGCTCCCCCCATGTGTGCTCTCCTGGCCACCTCGGCTAGTGTGTCGACCATTGCTCTGTTGTGTGCTTGTGTATGCATGTGTGCATTTGTGGGAGAGAGAGGGATGGGGTTAAGTGGGGAGGGTGAGAGAAGGATGAGTGACCCTTAGAAGGGGAAGTGTGTGTGTGTAAGGGATTAGAAAGGAGGGAGGGGAAAGTGACCACTTTATAACCTTGCGGGTGTGTGTGTGTGTGTGTGTGTGTGCGTGCGTGCGTGTGTGTGTGTGTGTGTGTGTGTGTGTTGTGTGTGTGTGTGTGTGTGTGTGTGTGTGAGTGTGTGTATGTGTGTGTGTATGTGTGAGTGTGTGTGTGTGTGTGTGTGTAAATGTGTATGTGTGTGTGTGTGCATGTGTGTGCATGTGTGTGTGTGTGTGTGTGTGTGTGTGTGTGTGTGTGTGTGTGTGTATGTGTGTGTGTGCGTGTGTGTGTGTGTGTGTGTGTGTGTGTGTATTCGCCTAGTTAGTTACCATTTTGTCCTAGTGCAAGTGTATGTGTGTATGTGTGTAATTGTATGTGTTCGTGTGTATGGGGGAGGTGTGAGGGGGAGATACTGCTAATACATACCAGTAATTCTGGGTTATAAAAAGCGGAAATTGCTACTAGTGTCTAAAGCTTCTATGAGTGTCTGCCCTTGTGTGTGTGTCTGTGTGTGTGAAGGAGGGATGGTAAGGGGGGGTAGGTGGTGTGGTTGAAAGATCCGTTATACCTCTCTGTCGTGTAGGCTCAAATTTAGTCCCAGCTGTCTTTCCTAGTAATGCTACTCTCTCCACTTATTGCCTTTTCTGGATTTAAGTATCAATTATTGGTGGCTATTATCCTATTCCTTGTTCACATTGTGTGTGTACTCACCTCACCTAATTGTGGTTGCAGGGGTCGAGATTCAGCTCCTGGCCCCTCCACTTCACTGATCGCTACTAGGTCCTCTCCCTTTCTGCTTCATGAGCTTTGTCATACCTCTTCTTAAAACTATGTATGGTTCCTGCCTCCGCTACTTCACTTGCTAGGCTATTTCACTTCCTGCCGACTCTATGACTAAAGAAATACTTCCTAGCGTACCTGTGACTCGTCTGAGTCTTCAACTTCCAGTTGTGACCCCTTGTTTCTGTGTTCCCTCTCTGGAACATCCTATCTCTGTCCACTTTGTCTATTCCCCACAGTATCTTGTATGTCGTTATCATGTCTCCCCTGACCCTTCCAGTGTCGTCAGTCCGATTTCCCTCAACCTTTCCTCATACGACATTCCCCTGAGCTCTGGGACTAGCCTTGTTGCAAACCTTTGTACTTTCTCTAACTTCTTGACGTGTTTGACCAGGTGTGGGTTCCAGACTGGTGCTGCATACTCCAGTATGGGCCAAACATACACATTGTACAGAGTATTGATCGATTCCTTATTAAGGTATCGGAACGCTATTCTCAGGGTTGCCAGGCGCTCGTATGCTGCAGCAGTTATTTGGTTGATGTGTACCTCCGGTGACGTGCTCGGTGTTATGGTCACCCCAAGGTCTTTCTCCCTGAGTGAGGTCTGTAGTCTTTGTCCACCTAGCCTATACTGTGCATGTGTGTGTGTGTGTGTACTCACCTATTTGTACTCACCTATTTGTGGTTGCAGGGGTCGAGTCATAGCTCCTGGCCCCGCCTCTTCACTGATTGCTACTAGGTCTTCTCTCTCCCTGCTACATGAGCTTTATCATACCTCGCCTTAAAACTATGTATGGTTCCCGCCTCCACTACTTCACTTTCTAGACTATTCCATGACTTGACTACTCTATGACTGAAGAAATACTTCCTAACATCCCTTCGATTCATCTGAGTCTTCAACTTCCAATTGTGACCTCTTGTGTCTGTGTCCCATCTCTGGAACATCCTGTCTTTGTCCACCTTGTCTATTCCGCGCAGTATTTTATATGTCGTTATCATGTCTCCCCTGACCCTCCTGGCCTCCAGTGTCGTCAGGCCGATTTCCCTCAACCTTTCTTCGTACGACAATCCCCGTAGCTCTGGGACTAGTCTTGTTGCAAACCTTTGCACTTTCTCTAATTTCTTGACGTGCTTGACTAGGTGTGGATTCCAAACTGGTGCTGCATACTCCAGTATGGGCCTGACGTAAATGGTATACAGGGTCTTGAACGACTCCTTACTGAGATATCGGAACGCTATCCGTAGGTTTGCCAGGCGCCCATATGCTGCAGCAGTTATCTGATTTATGTGCGCCTCAGGAGATATGCTCGGTGTTATACTCACGCCCACAGATCTTTTTCCTTGAGTGAAGGTTATTGCAGTCTTTGGCCATCTAAATCTATATTGTGTCCCTGCGGTCTTTCTTTGCCCCTTCCCCAATCTTCATGACTTTGCATTTGCAGGGTTAAACTCCAGGAGCCAGTGCTGGACCAGCTTGCAGCCTGTCCAGTCTCTTTGTAGTCCCTGCCTGATCCTCATCCGATTTGATTCTTCTCAATAACTTCACATCATCTGCAAACAAGGACACTTCAGAGTCTATCCCCTTCCGTTATGGTCTTCACATATACCAAGACAGCACAGTCCTAGGACTGACCCCTGTGGAACCCCCGCTTGTCACAAGCTCCCCACTCTACACCTCGTCACGTACCATGACTCGTTGTGCCTCCCTGTCAGTATTCTCTGATCCATTGCAGTGCCTTTCCTGTTATTGTGCCTGATCTTCAATCTTTTTCAGTAACCTCTTGTTGAGGAACTGTGTCGGAAGGCCTTTTGCAGTCCAAAAAATGCAGTCGATCCACCCCTCTCTCTCTTGTCTTACTTCTTTCACCTTGTCATAAAACTCTAGTAGATTTGGACACAGGATTTTCCTTCCCGAAACCATGCTGGATGTCAATTATACACTGTTTCTTTCTCAGGTGCTCCACCACTCTCCTCTTATTGACTTCTCCATGACCTTGCATACTATACACGTTAGTGATACAGGTCTGTATGTTGTAGTGCCTCATGTCTTGCCTCCCTTTTTAAAAATTGGGGGACTGACAATTGCCATCTTCATACCTCAGGAGTTGCCCGAGTTTCAAAATGATTGGGTAGACGATCTTTGTTAATGGCACATCACAATATCTCTGCTCCCTCTTTAAGTTCCCATGGAGAGATGTTGTCTGGTCCCACCCCTTTGAGGTGTCAAGTCGCATAGCAAGCTTCTCACTTCCGTCCTTGGTTTATATTGGACCTCATCCCCAGCATTGCTGGAGTGTACCCCCTGTTCTGATTTCCTGGGAATCCTACTGTTTTTCCACTGTAAATACTTCTTTAAAATCTCGTGTTGACTCCTGACATACCTCTCGGCGTTTCTTGTGAATTCCGCCATCACCCTTCATCAGTCTGATTACCTTGACCTTGACTGTTTGTTTTTCCCTCCTGGTATGTTGGCTGACAACACTTCGGGTCAGTCCATTGACTTCCGATGCTATGTCATTTTCATATTGTCGCTTGAGCCTCCCCTTCTATCTGTGCATATTCATTCTGGCTCTTCGGCTAATCTCTTTATTTTCCTGAGTTCTCTGTCTTCTGTACCTTTTCCATTCTCTAGTACACCTAGATTTTGCCTCCTACACCTTTGGGTGAACCAGTACTCGTTCGTTCTTACCATTATTTCTGTTTCCCGTGGGACAAACCTCTCCTCTGCCTCCTTGCATTTGTTGCCAATAGTCCATCAATTTCTTGTACATGGTTTTCCTGTCAGTTCCCTCTCCCACTGAATGTTTTGAAAGGAAGTTCCTCATGCTGAGTAGTCCCCCTTTTGTTAGTTTGGTTTTTTCCATCCTATTCTGCTACCTCATCCACTTGAGCCCAACTAATGTAGTCGAAGCACAGAACCACATGATACTACTCCCAGGGCCTTTCATACAAGATATCCCGGATGGCTGGAACTACTCAAGGTGAATACAATCCAGTCTTGCTGGTTCATCTTCCCTCCTCTCTGGTATTCTCTAACATGTTCTGATGCATGAGGTTTTCCAGTACTACATCCATCATCTGGTCTCCATGTTTCGGAACCCCCATGGGGCTCCAGGTTTTTCCCAGTCAATCTCCTTGTGATGGAAATCACGCCCATAACTAAGTAACTTTGCTCCCTCACCCCACGTGTTGCTCTCCTGTCACTCGGCTTAGTGTGTCGACATGGCTCTGTTGCTCTCACGTATTCTTCTCTTGTCTTCTCCTGCAGTTCTGTGGTGGGTTTGTACATTACTGCAATTATTCACCTTATGTCCCTCAACTGGATTGTTTCCTACTAAGTGTCCCTTTCACTTCCGTGCCATCCATTTCCTTCATTTTCCCTCAAAACACCCACTGGCTTTAATGAGCAGTGCACTCCTCCTCCCCCTCTCCTCCCTCTGTCTTTCCTGAAGATATGATTATCCGGTGAAAGATTTTGCATCTGTTTATTATTCTGGTGAGGTTTTGTTTCTGTGAGAGCTATTAATGTCTGGGATGTCTCCTTGAATTCTTTCGTGCCACTCTCATACATATTTGTTATTCCCATCGCATTGTATACCAATAAACAAACCTTCCTACTTCTTTCTAAGACTGGTGGTCGGAGGTGTATTGGGTGGGAATGGGAGACCTGATAAGAACTATGGTGGTTGCTGTGGGGGGTGAGTTGTAATGTAGTGGGTGGGCATTGGATATGGCATGGGTGTTGTGGTTTTAGAGTGTTTGGCGCACTGGGGTTGACCCTGGTTGGGAGGCTTCTATAAAGGAAGCTGTGAGGGAGGTTGTATTTGATCTCCTGTGTCTGGGATCTCCGTCTGTCCTCTCCATCCCCTCGATCTTTCCACCTTTCGCCTTTGTACCATCGCTCTCGAGTTTCCGCCTTTTCGTCTGTGTTCTGTCGCGGTAGAGATACACCTTTCCTGTATCCCGGCATGTCCCTTAATCGTGCTTTTTCCTGCAGTATCCCTGATCGAGTCGTTCTGCCTTGAAGGTCCACATTCACTGGCCGTTTTCTTTTTTTTACAAACCCCCCTATTCTCCGAAAATTTTCACAGCTGGGTCATGTCGTCTTCTTCCGATTACTTTCATGATGCTTTCAAATGCTTTTTTTTCCCCTTGTTTCTGCCTTCATATGTTTCCCACCCTTCAACTTCCTGAGCCCATACACAAAGACTGACCTCACCCTTTCATTCTCCCACTGCATATCCCTGGGCTCCCCTCATTCAATATGAATTTCCTCCTTTGCAGCTTTCCTTTTCTTCAGTTTCACTAGCTACTGTACATGGGCTCAGTGGCCTGTCATTTCCAATCTCGCTTTCCTGGGCTCTGTTGTGGTCTTTAGGGCCTCCACATATAGCATAGCCTTTCATTTACTACAGTCTCCACTGATGAGCTTCCTACATGCAGTTTTTGCTCCTCCTTTCCCTACAGTCCCCTTATTTGTGGCTGAGGTAATGCGGTCCTCTGATGACAATCCAAAATGTTCTTTGTTCTTAGCTGTTTCAGATTTTCCAGGTCCTCTTCTAAACTCTGTATCCTGGCCTCTTGCTGCTTGACTTTCCCACCTCCCACTTCCTGCTTTCCATTCTATCCTCCTTCCATTCTCATGCCTAAGTTCTTCTAGTTTTCTTTTCCCATTCTTGTTCCCTATTTGTGAGCTCAGCTGCCCAATCCTTCCTTTGCAATTCCTCCCCTGTCCTTGGGTTTTCTTGTTGCTCCTGGCATCCCATTTTTGTTTTATCCTGATTGCCTCACGATGGGAAACCTATTAATTCTGTATGTTAGGTTAGTATTGTATATGTCAGAGTGTGGGGGGGGGAGGTAGAGAGAGTAGTGGGAGGGGGGTGGAAGGGAGAGTGGAAGCTAATGGGTAAGTGGAGAGGGAAAGGTGGGGAGGGGAGGGGTGAAAAAGAGGGAGGGGGAGGGATCAGTGAAGGAGTGAGATGTCGGTGGGTGCGGGGAGGGGGGGAGTATATGTGTGTCTGGCAATTATGTGTGTTGGTGTGTGTGTTGTGTGGTGTTGTGTGTGTGTTTCGTGTTTGTGTGGGAGGGTGGGGGGGTGGTGGTTGTGTGGTGGGTGAGTGGGTGGGTTGTGTGGGTGTGTGGGTGTGTGGGGTGTGGTGTGGTTGTGTGGTGGTGTTGTTGTGTGTGTGGGTGTGTGTGGGTGTGAGTGGGGGTGTGTGGGTGGTGTGGGTGGTGTTGGTGTGTGTGGTTGTGGGTGTGTGGGTTGGGTGTGGGTGTGGGTGGTGTTGGGTGGTGGTGGGTGGGGGGTTGTGTGTGTGGGTTGGTGTGTGGGTGGGTGTGTGGGTGGGTGGGGTGGGGTGGGTGGGTGTGTGTTGGTGTGTGTGGGTGGTGTGTGGTTGGGTTGTGGTGGTGTGTGGGTGGGTGTGTGTAGGTGTGTGTGGGTTGTGGGTGTGTGTGGGTGTGTGTGGGTGTGTGGTGGGTGTGTGTGGTGTGTGTGGGTGTGTGTGGGTGTGTGTGGGGTGTGTGTGGGTGTGTGTTGGGTGTGTGTGGGTGTGTGTGTGTGTGTGTGGGTGTGTGTGTGTGTTGTGTTGGTGGTGTGGGTGTGTGTGGGTGTTTGTGTGTGGGTGTGTGTGTCGTCGCAACTAGCACGCTCTCATTGAAGATTATAAAAAAAATTTCCCATCATTCCTGTATTAATGCACTAATATATACTATATAATATTTAATTGCGTACAACTTGTGTTTGTGTGTGTTGTGTTTACTAGCTGTCGTTCCTTTGAAAAAGAGGGTGGGGGGGTTACGTTAACACTATTTGTATTGTTGTGTTTCACCGGTACTACACTCCCGCCCAGATCCTTCCCGCATCACTACTCTACTTTACTTTTTGAAGGAATAAAGGATTATTTTTTTCTCACTCAATTTCCTTATATTTTATACTAATGTTTATTATAACAATAATTTCTGGTGCACACGTGGTTTTGTATGTCGTACATGTTTACTAGCTTGTCCCTCAGAAAAACGGGGGGGGGTTCACTAGGCTACACACCTTCTCCGAGTTACCTGGCGATATTTAGATACTTTTACTAAACCACTATCTATCCCCCTGGTACTGAAAAGGAGAGAGAGATGGTATAGCATACAACCAGCAGGGCGAGACCCTTGAGACTTTAGACACTTAACCAAAATTAAACCACAGAAGGCAGTGATGCGTCTGCACATTAATATTATTACAATCATAGGGGAACGCTAAACCGGAGATTATAACCAGCGCCGTGGGGGGGGGATTGGAAGGCGTTCAGGCTTAATTTTGGGGAACTGAGCACAGATCCAATTCCCTAAACAAGAGCCCCTCAACAACACAGAGGAACCTTCCTTGAGGGGTTGGTCGTCGAACAACAATGGAGGTACCTGCTGGACGTCTATCAACCCCTTCAATTTGAAACGCTTCAGGAACTTTAACATGCATTCAAGTTTTTATTTTCTTTTTCTTTTAAGACTTGTATTCCCTCATTTTTCTTAGTACAGTATTATGTCATAACAAATCTGATGATGTTAGCTAATTCACAACACCAACAGCTGGGATTGACAATTTTTCTTACTTTCCAGTATTTACTTAATCACTCTTTTTAATGACCTTATCCACTACACTGCTGCTATAATCAAACCATCATATGTATTTGTTAATATTTCAGATCACATCCGTTAACCCAATTAACTTGTTTCGGATATTTTGTGTCAAACACTGCTGCCAGTAGCCTATCAGCTGACCTGCTAACCCTCCCTCACTCAAATTTCATTCAATTTAAATTGTAAAGTTCTGATCCTATCACATTATTCGCACTCTTGAAAGCTATTACACTCTTGTAGGTATGTTCACTGATTCACTCACGTACGATGACCGCTAATAATATCTTAGGACAGAGACACTACCAAGAACGATAAATTCCTGGGAGCACTATTTAGACGTTACTGCTTCACGTGTGTGTGTGTGTGTGTGTGTGTGTTGTGTGTGTGTGTGTGGTGTGAGTGTGTTGTGAAGTGTAAAGAAGTGGTTCAAGGTAAAGCTTAATTAACAAAGTTGCTACAAATATTCCATACAATTTATTTAAACCCAATAACAGTTTAAGAAATGATATAACAATGTAAATTTACATGTAGCGAAGCAAGGCATAACGTCTGTAACTAATGATTCAAATTGTTTGTGGGTAAGTTTTAGCCATGTGTGTACGGTGATCTGCGTTATTACAAGATGACTCCTTCATCTTGTCTCAAACGAGCAAGATTTACCGGTCTTCAGCCCGTGTGGTTTCTTGTCAAAGGTGTATTTTCTGCGCTAAGCAGCAGCTTAGCAAGAGCACACCTTGGCCTCCATCAGGGCAAAACCATACCTAATAAAAAAAAAACAAGATAAAAAAAGAGAGAGCATGTGTAACTGTATAAAGAATTACAATACCATTAATTTCACTGAGATTTCTTAATCACAATCCCAACCCCTCCCACCACCACCACCAACACACACACGCATTACACCGTTTGGGAGACACTATCTGACCAGAGATAAAGAAGTATGAACAGCAGATGACGGATTTAATATTCTCCCTAGAGCAGTTCAGACATTGAGCCACATCACCTATGAATGGCCCTTAGAGCTAGTGATCAAGGTCCTGAACTTTGAAGTTACAGAGGTAGAGTTAGAAGTGAAGAGAGGGGGAAAACAGGGAGAAAGGACTAGAGAAGCAACAAGAGCAGAGGAGGGTTCGTACCCAAGGGAAACAGAAATAATGGAATGTCCAGAATGAGCCTTGGATTCAACGCAAAGGTATCGAGAGGCCAATGCAAGTGTGCTAGAGAATGTAGAAAGTACAGAAAACATAGCCCCAAGGAAAATAAGGAGATTAGTGGCCTGGTGGCTAATGCTCTCGCTTCACACGGCAAGGGCCTGGGTTCGATTCCCAGCCATAGTAGAAACATTGGGCGTGTTTCTTTAAACACCTGTTTGTCCAATGTTCCCCATCAGTAAATGGTAACTGGTATCAGTCGACTGGTGTGGGTCGCATCCTGGGACACTGACCTAATTTGCCCGAAATGCTCAGCATAACCAGGGACTTTCTATATAGTACTATGTCATTGACGTCAACTAGGCCTGTATACCATGTACTTGTAGTAAACAAAAATATTATTAACGAATATGCACAGATAAGAGGGAAGGCCCAGCGGCAATATGGAAATGACTTACACAAGAAATGACCGAGAATTATGTGAAAGAGCTCAACGTGAGATTTAAGGAAGCATTTTCAGAGGAGACTTTAAGGGCTCTAGAAATCCGGAATGGTGTGTGTGTATTGTGTCTTGGACACAATACACACAACCGAGGAGGAGGTAACAGACTGCTGAGTGACCTAGATACCTCAAAGGCAGTTGGACCAGACATCTCTCTGTAGGTAGTCCTGAGAGAGGGAAGCAAAGGCACTGTGTGTGTCCCACTAACAACAATCTACAACATATGCTATCGAAACTGAGGGCGACCACACGAGGTGTAGAAAACAGCAAATGTAGTCCAATTTTAAGAAAGTACAAACACATACACAACGCAGCGTTAAACTAACAAGACAAAGTGTCACTGATATGTATGGTTATGCAAAATCATGGAGATATAATACAAATTATCATGTGAGTGCTAAATCCCGATGGGATTAACAGTGCTGTGGGAGGGGGAGATGTAAGGCAATCAGGAGAAGAGTGGTGGAGCACCTAAAATAGAATGAGAAATATACAAGGATATAACCTCGCTGCCTTGATTAAATAAAAAAAGCCACATTTTTTAACACACCTAATTGTACTCACCTAATTGTGGTTGCAGGGGTCCGACTCAGCTCCTGCCCTGCCTCTTCACTGACGTACTAGGTCCTCCCCCTCTCTGCTTCCTGATCTATTCATACCCTTCTTAAAATTATGTATGGTTCCTGCCTCCACAACCTTCACATGCTAGCTATTCCTCACTTCCTGATGACTCTATGACTGAAGAAGTACTTCTAACGGTCACTGTGACTCGTGCTGAGTCTTCAACTTCCAACTGTGACCCCTTGTTTCTGTGTCTCCTCTATGAACTTCCTGTCTCTGTCCCCTTTTGGGGGGGGTTTTGTCTATTCCCCACAGTATCTGTATGTCGTATCATGTCTCCATGAACCTTCTGTCCCATGTGTCGTCATTTCCCGATTTCCTCACCTTTCCTCTACGACAATCCCCTGAGCTCTGGGACTAGCCTTGTTGCAAACTTGTACTTCCTCTAACTTCTTGACGTGCTTGACCAGTGTGGGTTCCAGACTGTTGCAGCATACTCCAGTATTGGCCTAACATACAGTTTACAGTGTCTTGAACGATTCCTTATTAAGGAATCGGAACGCTATTCTCAGGTTCCAACGCACGTGTGTGTGTGTATGTGTGTGTTCATGTGTGTGTTCGTGTGTGGGGGAGTTGTGAGGGGAAGAGATAGGGTTAGGGGGAAGGGGAGAGATGGTTAGAAGGATGGGGAACCAGAGTGATGGAGAGGTGGAGAGTGAGAAGGGAATGTTGTGGCCTAAAAAGCTCTATCCCACAGATTCAAATTTTTAGTCCCAGCTCTGTTTCCTAGTAATGCTATCTTCTCCACTTATTGCACTTTCTGGATTTAAGTACCAATTACTGCTGGTTATTATCCTATTCCTTGCTCACGCTGAGAGACAACCTCCTCACGTTACAGTTGTGGGAGCTAGACCCTATACCTGACCCCCAACACCATGTTCAGGCGAGTACATACAGCTGGCAGCATTAAGCTCGTTGACTCCTGGCTCCTGGTTCCACTTCCATTTCTTCTCTATATGTGTTTTGATCCCATTTACAGTGCTTCAACCACAGCACTAGACTTGCACTTTACTGTCTGCATTGTGGTCACACCTTATCACTTATCATTCATGATTGCTGGCACTGGTGGCTAGCTGGTCTAGTGGCTAACGCGACGGGCTGGAGTTTTGAGACTCTATGACCGCGGGTTCAATCCCGGCCGGGGGTATGGTTTAGACCTGGGTTATGACTCAATGTTGTACCGTTTGTTATCATCTAATTCACTTTTTTCTAATACACTCTTACTATCTAATACACTTATCTAATGCACTACACTATCAGGATGCTTCAATCTTATTATGGACAACCGATGCTTCGAGAAAGAAAAATCAACATCTCAAGAATAATTGTTAGTTATTTTTCCTTTTCTTTCCCCTCACTTTATGCACTACCTCATCTGTCCTTTACTTGCACTTAACTCTCTGGCTTGGGTCACACTTATTATTTTGTGGCAACACTGCCTACGCCCGGCTCTAGGCCCTCTCTCCCCACTTCTGGTACTGATTTCAATTTCGAAATTATTTATGTAAATTGTAGCCCTCACCTCCCTTTTCTGGTTTAAGCAGCTTGTATTTCACTTCCCGTCTTGTTCACTGAGCTCTAACACTTTAAATGATCCCTTCAGTGTCCTTGGATAGGACAGATACAACCTAAAATCCGTGAATACTGAATATGCTGTTACTCCCACCGTGTGTGTATGTGTGTACTCACCTAATTGTTGGTTGCAGGGGTGTTGTGGAGTGTTGGTGTGGTGTTGTGTGTGTGTGTGTGTGTGTTTGGTGTGCATGTGTGGGTGTGTGCATGTGTGTGGTTATGCATGTGTTTTATGCATGTGTGTGTGTGCATGTGTTTATGTGTGTGTGTGTGTGTGTGTGTGTGTGTGTGTGTGTGTGTGTGTTGTGTGTGTGTGTGTGTGTGTGTGTGTGTGTGTGTGTGTGCAATGTGTGCATGTAATCACCTGGTTGTGGTTGCAGGGGTCGATTCACAGCTCCTGGTTGCTACTAGGTAACACTTCCTGATCCAAGAGCTTTATCATACACAGCTCATTCTAATCTCCTAACTATGGATTCTCTGCATTACACTCAAACCACACATTGCCCACAGACATGATATCTCTACTGCCTCCAACCTTCTCCTTGTTGCAACATTCACCACCCATGCATCATGCCCATATAAGATCATTGGTATGATTATGCTCTCATACACTTCCCTCTTTGCTTTCGTGGATAAAGGTCTTTGTCTCCACAGACTCCTCAGTGCACCACTCACCTTTTTACCCTCATCAGTTCTGTGATTCACCTCATTTTTCATTGACCCATCGCAGTGACATGTCCACCCCCAAATATCTGAATACATACCACCTCCTCCATACTCTCATCCCTCACAATTTGGATATCCAATCTTCTGTTACCACCTTTTAAATTGTTTCCTCATCACCTTACTCTTTCCTGTACTCACTTTTAATTTCCCACTTTTACATACCTTATGAACCTCAACCAACCTCTGCAACTTCTCTTCAGAATCATCCAAAAGCACAGTGCCATCAGCAAAGAGCAACTGTGACAACTCTCACTTTGTGTTATATTCTTTATCATTTTACACCTGACAACCTCTTGCAACACCCTGAGCATTCACCTTCTCCTTACAACTCCATCTATAAATATACTGAACAACCATTGTGACATCACACATCCCTGTCTAAGGCCTACTTATACTGGGAAATTATCTCCCTCTCGGCTACATACTCTAACCTGAGCCTCACTATCCTCGTAAAGACTTTTCACTGCTTTCAATAACCACTCCTATCTCGATACATCTGTACCATATTGCAAATACCCCCCCTATCCACTCCCTGTCATATGCCTTTTCCCAAATCCAAAAATGCTTATCTAAAACCTCTATAACCCTTATCTAAATACTGTTCACACTATATAATGTCCACGCAAACACTTTGGTCTAACCCACCTTACTCTTCCTAAAGCCTCCTTGTTTATCTGCTTCTGCCTCCGTCATACTGTTTTAATTCTTCAGTGATAACTACATACACTTTAACCAGGTATACTCACAACTTGTTCCCCTATACAATGGTTACACTATCTTTTTGTTCCCATTGCCGTTTATACAAAGGAACAATGCATTCTCTAACTCAATCCCTGGTACCTTAACACCTCTTCCATACATTTATTAAATAAAAGTACTAACCACTCCAAGACTAAGCCCCGCCACTTACTTTTAACATTTCTATCTTATTCCTATCAATTACCAGCTTCTTTATCCCCTATTCAAATTTTCTACCCAATGCCTCAAACATAACCCCCACAGTCTCCATAACTGTGTTCATCCTCACGTCCAATAAATGTAATTCCTCCTTGCTCTAACAAGAAATCACAGCTACTCTATCTCCTTCAACACTTTACAATTCTCCTCAAAAATTCCCTCCATCTTCCCAGAACCTCTAACTCTCCGTTTAAATCACTCTCCGCTCTCCTATTTTTAAATACAAATCCATGTGTTTCCTGGGATTTCTCAACTTATTAATCTCACTCCAAAAATTTTTTTCAATAAAACATGTTGAAATAACATCTCAACCACGTCTCTTCACATTGCTTCACCACTCATCATTCGCTCTCTTTTTTCTCTCCAATACTCCTCCGCCATGCTTCACTACTACTTTGTAAAAACCTCTAACCTCCATATGCTAACATTGTCTCCCTTACTACTCTCATTTACATCATCAGTCCATCAATCGCTCTTCTTGCCCTCCCGCACCCCTTTCCTGAAACCATAAACTTCTGCTGAACACTACACTATCCAGAAACCTACCCATACATCATCTACCCCCCCATTGCCTATACTCAAATTAGCCCATCTGTCTTCCAACAGCTGTTATATCTAACTGCCTCCTCATATATTTAAAAAAAACTGACTGTCCAAGTGAGGTCGCAAGCATCGTCCTTATAAATAATATATATAAATAATATATATATATATAAATAAATATATATATAATATACGCGCTGCCGGCGCGGAGGTGAGGTGAGCCAGTGTGTGGTGCTCCATACATTGTGTGTGTAAACCATGAACCAACATGGTTTACGCGGGCCATTTTCGGCAGACAATCATCGTGAGTAAATCGACCGAGATCAATGAGTTTTGACAAACCTCTACTCGGACATTGCATCGTATACATAGAAAGTGTCAGTGAGCATGTTGGGGATTTAGGGAGTAGCGGTGAAGGTGGGATCCTGGCAGTGAGGTGTGGAGGAGGTCTTATGTTTTACATCTGTGATCGGCCGGGGTCGTGGGTTTGGTGAAGGAAGAGGCCGCCCACGACACGGTCAATTGGATGGAGTAACAGAACACCTCGTTAATATGTGAGCATGGTGATTAGTGTGCCAAATGGCGAGGGTTTTTTTCCTAAATGAGGAGACAATAATTGTATAACAATTAGCAAAAGTTAGTCAGTGATGTCGACTGGCGAACACACAGGGCCAACTTCCCATCCCCCCTCCCCATCCCAGATCCCCTCCCCTCATCCAGCCTAGCCCACTGACTTCCTACCAAGGGTTGTTGCCGTTTAGTGCCCACCGAATGTTTAGAAATACATTTCAAGTTTTCCGCCGCTCGCTACTCCCCCATCCCTCATCCCCATGCATCCATGCTGCCCTTCACCCGTCACTACGCCACAGCTGTCGCCATCCCACCCCCACGAAATCAGCAGAAATGTCACGAAGTAGCCGCGGGTTTCCCAGGAATCATCACGACAGATCCAAATGTCGTGTTCACGCGGCATCTGCCGGGTGTGCCACAGGGATGTGCACTCAATCCCCACATCTGGCAACATCCTCGTGGCACACAATAGATTGTCTAGGCTCCAGGAGAGCTCCAAAATGAAACAACCAACAGCCTCCCCCAGCAGACATGGCTGACAGCTACCAGTACTTCACCTCTACAGAGACCTCAAATCTGCAATCAAATTATAACAACCACGCAGGACTCTGACACACATCCCCAAAGCAGCTCGCCCCAAGCTTCTCAGCAAATTCACTGACTTCTCTGAAGAAAGTCAACGATGCTCCGTCAAGACAACAGATCCTGGCACAACATGCTGCTTTTTGGCAAGCTTTTTGGCTGTCCCCCAAGGATGGACAAGTCACTAGCAACGCATGTTATTAGGGCAATAAAGCATTCCCAAGGATGACAACCTCGTTCCCCGTCTCCCCCTATGGCGACAAAAACACCCGCCTGTGCAAAAGCCAACAACATGACACCCGACACCCACTCAAAATCAGAGCCCAAATTAGCAAAAAAAATAGAGAGGGTAATACTATGTAGCTTTGAGACTAATACAACCAGGAGATACCATCGCTCCTAACCAAGTACGTCATCACGCACAAGCTACAGAAGGACGAAACATCCACCCAGGGCCGTCCCAGTAACCAACATTGACACTCCCTGACATGCAGGCAGCGAAGACACATCTAAACCTTACAGGATGCTGATGTGTATAAAGCTGCATTCATTTCCACAGTGTTTCAGCAGGAGGTTTCACTGGGTTTAAGCCCTCAACACTTAAAACAAAACACAATCCAGCCTATGGTGAGGTTTTCAGAAGGATGCTGTCTGAACTCACCAAATTTCCAACCTGTGCTCTGGTCTGCGTGTCCAGAGGCCATCAGACCCTTTTCTTTGGTGCCCTCATTGTTGCCCTCCCAAAAGGATGGCGGAATCAGGCCCATATGCAGTGGGTAACACCCTTCGGCGCCTTATCGCAAGTGCTGTGCAGTAAGAAAGGTGAGTCAAGAGGCCTGCTGCAATTGATGCTGAAACCAACTCAGCTCGGTTTCGGCGTTCAACCAGGGTCAGTGAAGGCAGCTGCCCACGAGCACACGAGAATATATCAAAAACTATGTCCTATGAAAAAGCCTTGGTCAAATTGGACTTTGCCAATGCTTTCACTCATTCAGAAGGATGCTGCTCTCCAAGCATTTTTATAAAACTTCCCTTCCACTATATCCCATCATAGAATCGTGTATAGTGTGACTTCAAACTATTGTTTGGGGACCATGAAATTGACTCGTGTAGGGCTGCAACAGGGGGACCCTCTCGCGCCCCATTCTATTTTGATGTTCATCAAGGATTTCACGGAGCACTCTCCAGCGACTCAATATCTGGTTCCCTGACGACGGTACCCCCCTGCTGGCACAAACAGAGTCACTCCTGGCGGACATCAGTAAAATTTAAAACATGGAGAAAGCCGGCCTTTCTTTAAAACCCCTCAAATTGAAATAGTTTCTACCAATCACCAGTTGATACAGATTATAGTTACCGTTTTACCCGGAGCACGAGCCATTTATCCAGCCCCCATAGCACTCCTCCTCGTGCTCCTCTTGGGTCCAATGCAAGTCGATCTGGTTCCAAGGAAAAAAAGTCTCGACCTCCGGACGATGGAAAGCAGGATGAAAAGACATTGACACACACGATGGCCTTCTACCTACTCACCAAGGTTGCCTGCAACGCCAAAACTTACCTATTTTCTGAGATGTTCCCCAGCCTTCAGCAGTCCAAAAACTCAAGAATATGACCTCTCTCCTGAAGGCCATGCAAGAGAGTGTATTGAATCTTTCCCTTGACGATGGACAGTGGTTGCAAGCCTACTTCCCTGGTCAGGCTTGGAGGGCAAGGAATTACCAGATCCTCACCAATTGCTCTACATCTTTATATCTAACCTCTTTCCCATTGCAACAAAACGATTTGGATAAGACAAATTCTTCCTGACTACCTCATTGACTCAGCCAGGAATAGAAGACCCTAGCTATGTCAGTGCCATCACCGAATGGGAGACTCTTGCTGCTCCAGCACCAAACCTATGCACACTGCTCACAAACACGTCAAGCTGGGATAGCCATATGCTTGGAAAATGTGGCTTGCCACAGCTCAGGGCTGCAACATCAGATAGGGAATTTGCCCGACTCCAGGCTGTGAGTGCACCTCACTCCGGGGACCTTCTCCAAACAGTTCCCAAATCGCAATGGTAACGCGACTCGACCCTAAGACCCTCCGTATTGCAGTGGTCTCTGCGCCTTGGACTGCCCCAATTCACACAGAAATATATGTGGTAGTTTGCGGCGAAGTGGCATGCAGACCAATAACTGACTACATGTACCTAACTTGTTCCAAAACAAGGGTCTGGCATGCAAGACACAATGAGTCAACGACATCATTAATAGACCCTTGCTACAGCTTGGATGCCCTTGCCGAGAGGGAGCCAACATCACATGCAGCAAACAATACCCACAACCCAAGCAAATACCGCCCCGAACGGATTACACCATCTATCCTTGGAAGAAAGGCAAGCTCTAGCATGGGACTATACATGTGGTGTCCACACTGGACTGACACCTATATCCATCACAGTGTGGGGCACAGGGAGAGCTGCTGACCACAGGGAGGAGTAACAAGATCAGCAGTACAGGGACCTTAGCCAACAGTATCAATTTGTCCGCAGTGGGATCGTAGACCTTGGGAACATGGGGGAAAAAATGCCACTTCTTTTCCTTAAAGAATTGGGTTCCCAAGACATCATCGACACCAACCAGGACCCAAGGCAGCCACTTTCATGTTTCAGCGCCTCATCGCGCCATCCAGAGGGAAAGCTTGCTGCTTACTAGGCTCACTACCAGAGCCTCGGAGGAGCTGGAGGAAATTCATCTCATCTTGATACATTGTGCCATGTATTCATGTTTATAGTTTTTTTCTGTAAAATGTATCTTTGTTTTATTAATAAATGTTCACATAGAATTAAAAACATATAGGGGTGGTATGAGAAGAAATATTCAAACACTCCGGGGAGAACCTTGAGTTTTC
Source organism: Cherax quadricarinatus (assembly GCF_026875155.1). Lineage (NCBI taxonomy): Eukaryota > Metazoa > Arthropoda > Malacostraca > Decapoda > Parastacidae > Cherax > Cherax quadricarinatus. The sequence continues at coordinate 1,885,728 of NC_069432.1, forward strand.
TCTGAAGGAATACGTTTATTGCTTCTCTGAGGATGAGGTCCCCATTCCAGCTATAGATGTCTTCCAACTGTGTCCCCTTGTTGCTGGTGTCCCATCCTCTGGAACATTCTGTCTTTGTCCACCTTTGTCATCCCTCTCATAATTTTGGGTATGTCGTTATCCATGTCCCACCATTGGTCCAGTCAGGTCGATTTCCCTTAACCCTCTCCTCGTACTACATCACCTCTTAGCTCAGCGTGCGTGTGTGTGTGTGAGTGTACTCACAATTTTGTACTCACCTATTTGTGGTTGCAGGGGTCGAGTCATAGCTCCTGCCCGCCCGCCTCTTCCACTGATTGCTACTAGGTCCGGTCCACTCACTCCCTGCTACATGAGCTTTATCAACCTTCGTCCTTTAAAACTATGTATGGTATTTCCCGCCTCCACTACTTCACACTTTCTAGACTATTCCATGAACTTGACTACACTATGACTGGAAGAAAAGACTTCCAACATCCCTTCGATTCATCTGAGTCTTCAACCTCCAATTGTTTTGACCTCTTGTTGTCTGTGTCCATCTCTGGAACATCCTGTCTTTGTCCACCTTGTCTATTTCCACACGAAGGGTATTTTATATGTCTATGTATCATGTCTCCCCAGACCCTCCTGGTCCCAGTGTCGTCATGCCGATATCCTCAACCTTTCTTCGTAGACAATCCCCGTAGCTCTGGACTAGTCTTGTTGCAAACGTTTGCACTTCTCTAATTTCATTGACGTGCTTGACTAGGTGTGGATTCCAAACTGGTGCTGCATACTCCCAGTATGGGCCTGACGAAAATGGTATAACAGGTCTTGAACGACTCCTTACTGAGGTAGACCGGAACGCTAACCGTAAGGTTTGCCAGGCCGGCCCGTATGCTTCAGCAGTATCTGATTTATGTTCGCCTCAGGCGATATTCTCTGTGTTATACTCACGCCCACAGATCTTTTTCCTTGAGTGAAGGTTATTGCAGTCTTTGGCCATCTAAATCTATATTGTGTCCCTGCGGTCTTTCTTTGCCCCTTCCCCAATCTTCATGACTTTGCATTTGCAGGGTTAAACTCCAGGAGCCAGTGCTGGACCAGCTTGCAGCCTGTCCAGTCTCTTTGTAGTCCCTGCCTGATCCTCATCCGATTTGATTCTTCTCAATAACTTCACATCATCTGCAAACAAGGACACTTCAGAGTCTATCCCCTTCCGTTATGGTCTTCACATATACCAAGACAGCACAGTCCTAGGACTGACCCCTGTGGAACCCCCGCTTGTCACAAGCTCCCCACTCTACACCTCGTCACGTACCATGACTCGTTGTGCCTCCCTGTCAGTATTCTCTGATCCATTGCAGTGCCTTTCCTGTTATTGTGCCTGATCTTCAATCTTTTTCAGTAACCTCTTGTTGAGGAACTGTGTCGGAAGGCCTTTTGCAGTCCAAAAAATGCAGTCGATCCACCCCTCTCTCTCTTGTCTTACTTCTTTCACCTTGTCATAAAACTCTAGTAGATTTGGACACAGGATTTTCCTTCCCGAAACCATGCTGGATGTCAATTATACACTGTTTCTTTCTCAGGTGCTCCACCGTGTAAACCATTAAGCTTTGTCTGATGCTAAATCCAATGACACTGATTCACATATCACTCGACAGGTAACCTGCAGCTACCTTCATGATAAAAATGCCTATGACTGAAAAGAGTCCAGACAAAGTTCAGGGTTGATCTGACAGGTAGTTACTAGAATTCAATCACAGAAAATATAATGTTATAAAAATATAGAAAGGGCAAATTGTGATCAGAAATGGAGTACAGGCTAGGGCACAATGAGTGTATAACTTACTCTAAGAACAGGTCCTCTTGGAAACCATATTACCAAGTATATTGCCAGAGGAACACAGCTAAATAACCTCTGCAGCAAATGTATATTTGGTAAATCAACGATTAGTCTATAACACTATCAAAGAAAGCGCCATTTACGACACTAAATACGACATATGTCAGACCAATCTTAGTGTACGCAGCACCAGAAAAAAAAAGCTGAAAGGCAATTTGAAAATGATATAGCATCAAGGCAATTTGAAAATGATATAGCATCAAGGCAATTTGAAAATGATATAGCATCAAGGCAATTTGAAAATGATATAGCATCAAGGGCCAAAACTGAACCAAAGTTTCTTTACAGCAACAAAATAAAAATAAAACCAAGTTTTAAGAGCCAAGTTATAAGGGTAGAGTAGAAGGATGGGACACTGATGGAGAGCAGCAGATAATTATATTATATGAAAGCTTATGCACAGGTACCATGAAGTCTTTATAGAAAGCAATAGAGAGATACTGGAAAATATCATCATCAGACCAAAACAATAAGAGGTAGAAAGCATCAGCATAACAAGATGAAGTGATGAGATTACTAAGAGAACTTGATGTAACGACAACAATGGGACAAGATAACATCTTCATGGATGCTTAAAGGGAGTGGAATTTCTGGGTGACTCACAAGCAAAGTGTACGACCAGTCTCTGATCAGTACAAGTTCCAGAAATTTGAAGAAAAGGCAAATGTCGTTTCAAATACAGAATGGAGAATAGGCAAGAGACACTGAATTGCAGACTAGCTTTTCTAATATACATTTTGTCGGATGTTATGGAGAAGGAAGAAAGAATGGAAAAACATACTGAAGCACTTGAGAATATTCTTTAATGAAAAGCATCATTAATTCAGTGATGGAAAATCCTGTCTTACAAATATGCTGAGGTTCAATGACAGAGTCACAGAAGTAAAACAAGAACACATAGTTGAATAGATTACGTTTTACTGGACTGTGGGAAAACATTTGATACAATTCTACACCAGAGGTTAATATAAAAATAAGAGGAACAGGAAGGGTTAAAATCCAAGTTGCTCCACTGGGTCAAGGAGAACCTGAATGACAGACAGCAGAAAGTAACAATAAAGAAAACAAATAAGAATGAAGACAATAACAAATGGAGTTCCACAAACGTCAGTATAAGAAGGGCTACGGCTTCTAATATCTACAACGACCTACTTGAACTGATGGACTTATTTGTGTAACTCTGAGGATGATGTAAAATTAATACGAAGTATAAGAACTGAAAAGGATAGGTATAAACTCCTGAGAAACTTCAACAGACTGAAGATGTGATCAAACATGTTACTTATTGAGTTCAACTCGAGCAAATTTAAAAGGATGAGGGCAAACAGAACGCAGAGGATATTATTATAATCAACATGGCTTCAGAATTGATAAATCTTGTTTTCTAAACATAACAACAAACTTTTAGTTTTTAATTCGACTCAATGTTAAGAGCAATTTAAGTATTGGGTAATATTTCATGTTGTTACCCCATAACAATTTTGTTTTCAATTTTAGCAATTTTTCCACCTAAACATTATGTATCTTCCATGACTTTGCAGAAGAAATCTCAGACAATACGACAGAGGACTGAGTGACCTGTTATTTCCATCTCATTTTTTTTTTTGGGGGGGGGGACTATATTGACATATGTAATTTATTTTTGTTTGGACGTATGAGAGAAGTAGTAAAATTTTATTTATTAAGATGAAAAAATATTTCACAAAGAATCACAAGAAGTCCATATATACTTTTTTTTTATAAATTCATACTATATTCTGGGCCATTTTACCAATATTGGTCAACTCTGCTGTTTATCGACCGGATACGTTCATTTTTTGTGTACTATAAGAAGCTTGTTTCGACCATTCCTTCACGAAGCTTCAATATGATGGGCCAAAAAGCAAATGAAAAAGGGCAAAATTTACTAAAAATTACATTTGGCAAGCTCAACTATGAAGTGGTACTGGAAAAAGTGGTTTTGACACTTCCTGCTGGCAGAACACTTCAAATTCCATCATTTAACGAGTTCCAGTTCTGTAATAAACCTTATTTTCATTTAACAAAAAATACAGTTTATAAGTTTTTTGACATTTAGTAAGATATCAGAACATTTTAGCCACACAAATCTGAAAATGTTTGGGATACTTCAAAAAGGTACACGTAAACTTGTACAGCAATCATTCTTTTATGTTTTTTGTGGAAATCACTAAGTTGTTTCATTTTTAAATCATGGGTTACCACAAAATAGGTGAATAACTTACTTCCGAGAAAATGGTGGAAACGTGCGTATGTCCGAGTACTCAGGGAATTATTTTTTTCCCTGAAAAAAAACCTTTTTTTTCACTGTTTTCATAAGCTATGAGTGTCCATTGCAGTTTACCTCAGCTAGATTCGTTTTCTTTCATAAGAGTCACGAAAGGGGACGGTGCTGTGGGTAGTGTCCATAAAGTCCCTTTCCTATCACACGTTATAATATGCTAGATAGTGTTTATTCTGGCTTATTTTTTATGTTTCTATGCTATTAATATGTCGCCTTATGTCATAATTGATCAATTATGATAGGTAAATAAGCCGTATTATTGATATTAGCATAAGAATAGAACATTTTGTTGGCTGCTGCATTTGTCAGACACAGCGTAATTTAAGCTAGCGTAAGCTCGTTCTGACTCACGAAATCATAATGACACGACTGCAAACACAAGCGCTTCTTCCCAGAAGGTTCCTGATTGCTTCTCCAACTCTATATTAGTGTGGAAAATATTTTAATTTTCCGAAGCTATAGTGCCTAATGGGCGTTTAATGTGTAGATATTGGCCAAAAAAAAATTTGAAAATGGAGGAGAACCAAAAGGAAAACCCCTGCGCCTGCACGGAGGTGTGGAGGGGAGAGGTGGGAGTGTTTGGAATGGAATTAAGAGGCTGGGAAAGCATAGAACTAGGAAATTGGCATTCACGGTGGCCTAAGGATTAATATAGGCCTCACTTCATTATAAGAAGTGTTGTAACTATTCCTGGTGAAGAGTGAGGGAACGTGATTTACGGGACCACTCTAATAAGTGGCAGAATGAGTGAATAATGGTAGATGCCATGGAGTATTCAGGGGAAAATACCCGCGATTTAATCATCACTCATTGGTCTCAAATCTTAATGTGTCGACCTCTAACGTGTGTAAAATTTAAGAGGCACTAAATTGTCTTGTGAACTGTAATGTAATCGGTGATAACACTAAGTTAAGAGAATGGGTGAAGTGAAATAAGTCGCCGTTCTCTGAGTGAACACATGTTACATCATGGTTCCTGTCTCGAGGATAGTGAAGTTTTTGTGGAGTCACCACTTCTAAACTGGGACAAACCAGCAGATACCTCGTCCTGCTGGAATAAGAACCGAAATTGGTGTAGCAGGACATCGAAATGAGATGGTGAATGGAGGAAATCAGGAGCATCAGTCGCCCACAGTTAAGTAACCCTTCTAGTTATAACAAACTGATACTGGCCAGTTAGGTATGTTGTAATTGGATAGGTTGTGGGTGATCCAGCTACATCAAGTGACCACCAGAGAATATCTGGGAGGTGGTGGTATTATATACAAGTGTTTTTTCCTTGATGGATATATATGTGTGTAATCTACCCCCCACTTTCCTTCAGTCAAACCAATAAAATCTATACAGTCCACAATTAATTAGTAGCGCTGTACTTGTGGGTGCTATCCATTCCATACTGGTCTCTGATAGATGTGGATAAGATTGTGAGGTCGAAGGAGCCACCTGCAGTGACCAGGGGTGGCTAAGTTTTCTCACATGTCTACACGGGGTAACTACTGTAATCAACAATATGGTTATTGTCTCCCAGTTAGATTACTTGTATGAATGTAATGTTGAGGTACATACAGGTAACCCCTATAAAATTTTTCATAATTAGCTCCGCTCACTCTACAATGATGTCAAATCATGAATAAAAGAAAACGGACAGAAAAGTTAGATTCATGGCATGTCAGCACCTACGCCAGGTAGCGTCACCATACATGTTATAAATGACTATAATTCCTTGTAGGAACGTCATAACGATGATAATTATACCAGGGTGTTGCCAGAAAACTCGGCTATTTTTCGATAAGATTAACCCATTTCTCGTATTTTTCTATTTTTTTTACTAGGCTCGCTGCACATGTCAGGGACCCCCTAACCCTAGACTTTTTGGCAATGATCAGTGTTATCTTAGTGTCAACTTGGAATTGCAGTTATGTTGAGTGGATACTGGCAGTGCTACTGGTGTGTGTCTGGTTATAAAATTGTTTATATGTGTAAAGATAATGCTATATATTGAGGACCAACCTTAGTTACGTAAAATGTAAATAATTAAAATGGCTGAGCCAAGAGACTTCTTTAATTCCTGTCAAGTGTCTTAACCACCTCATTGTTTAAATTTTTTTTTCGACCTCAGTACACTCAGTGCACAGTTGTGCACCAGCTCATCCTATATTAGTTTAACTTGATGAAGATTGTAAATATTTCATCATATTGTACTATTTGTAACATTTTAATGTTTAACAATACAACCATCGGTGTACACACCACATTGCAAAAAAAAAAAAAAAAAAAAACTCAGAAGGGAAAACATTGTCATGTAATAAAAACTTCAATAAACCATTCGTCTCTCGACCACGGAAAGGATGCTGGATGAAATCAGCCGGAGAGTGAATACTGTCTGTATTGAATTAGTTCGAGGAACTTTAAGCAGTGCGACAATGCATGTACTGTTATCGGCCATAATTAGGGACGTCTATGGGATACCGAAAGATGAAAATGTACGGTGTAGCCCCTTTAAAGGAATGACAAGGGTTTTTGTGAAGTTTCAAGACCGGTTTTTTACACCAGGGTTGGGATGAATTTCAGGGAAAAGGGGGATGAGTGTGAATTCAACAGTAGAGTGTGTCTACATGATGTTTCGAAATATTACCCCGTGGGTAAAGGTGCATAATGTACCCTTTGAGGGAACATCGTATGGCATTCAGAACCTTCAGCAATTATGGAACGTTCATCCCGCTAGTATGGGGGTGGAGAGACGGGCCGTTGAAGGGGTGCCCGAGGGGTCCTGCACCCCGTAGATGTCATTGAGGGAGTCAATAAACCCCCGTATGTTACGCTGACAGGCTATAGGACCCAGGTATTTGTCCACTATGTGGGGCAGAGGAAAACTTGCCGATTATGTGAGTCTTACGAGTACATGGCGGCGCAGTGTCCTCGAAGTCAAGCCCCTAGGATGGCGTTATCGTGGATGGTGGATCAGCAGCCGTGCAATGTGGATGTGGAGTTGGGGGTTGCGGATGAACAGAAGACGAATCTCTGGAGGGAGGAGGTGGAAAAGGGTGGAAGAGGTGATGGGGATGTTTTACCCTCCCGGAGGTAACAGGGGAGAGCCCCCCATCGCCTGAGGGAAGGGTGGACGTGGAAGAGTCTACCCAGGAGAGGATGTTGGAAGCAGTGCTGCAGGAGTTCTTGGACGAGCCGGAGGCCGGGGAGGACAGACCCGAGAAGTTAAGTGAGGTGCAGCTGAGGATGAGCACGGGAACAGGTGGAGGGTTCGCGGAATGGCAAGAGGACAAGGAAGTGGTGGTGGAAGTCCATCAGGAGGAAACTCACATGAGGTAGATATGTGTGTGAGTGAGACTCATGCAAACGGATTGCGGGTGCCTTGGACTCGATGAGGTTTTTAACACTGGGCAGAGACCTGGAAAAGTCAGGGGTAGATGTGGGGGAAAAGGCAAGCAGGGGAGTGGTGTACCGGGGAAGCTGGGTGGGGATGGAAAAGGAGGGGTTGGTGGACAGGTTAGGAAAATGATAAAAGTAGAGTAGGTTTGTCTAATCCTCCTGAATTTTCCCTAACATCTACGTTTGTATGGGTACCATGAAAGGTGAATTGAGTAAGCCACAGTGGCATAGGGGTAAGCCGCCTTTTCTGGGAAGTTCAAGTGTGTAACAATAAATGTAAATGGGCTTAAACTGAGGTAAAAAGGGTTTGGTTAAAATGGTTTTACGAAGGTTTGATGTAAATGTATGTTTTTGCAGGAGCATAACCATAGGTTTGGGTGTGAATTGCGTTTGCGGGTTATAACCTATTGCCATTTAAAGCTTTGCAATTAAAAAAGGGGGGGTGGCAGTGGGTGTAAAGGAGACCAGCCCATTCCGTGTCATGGGTTGGGAGGAGGGGGGGGGGGGTCGTAAGGGTAGATGGGCACTGGTGGTGGGGAGAGTATGTTTCGTTGGAGTTTATATGCCGGGATGCAACAATGTTAGAGTGAAAGTTGATTTTGTTCGTGATGTTTTGATGTATTATTTGCGGGGTTTACCTTCCATAACTGTACTTGAGGGTGATGGAACTGTGTGAAAGGATGGGAATGTCTCACCGGGGGGCCGGATGTGTCTTGGGTGCTCTAAGGATTTTTAAAAGGGGATGTAGGAGTTGTAGATGTGGGGGGGAGGGGGAGTATGGGGTGGAGCACCCCGTTCATTTGTGAGAATTATGAGGCGAGTTAAAATAGGATATATGTGAAGCAGGGGATGGGTTGTGGAGAGAGTGGGGGCTTTTGATGTCATTTTTTTGGGATCACAGGGCGGTGATAGCTGATCTGCGGGTGGATGGTATAGTACGCATATATGCTGGGTATGAAAATTGAATTTGAGGCTTTTGCAGGAGGGATATGTTGGCTCTTCCTTCGGGGAATGGTGGACACATTTCTGGGATGGTAGGATGGTGAGATGGATTTGCTTGACGGGTGGGAGGTGAGGGTAAGATAGGAATCCGCGGGGTTTTTCAGGCACGTGGCAGGGGAACAGGCACGGTGGCGGTATGGTTTGCAAAACTACCTGAGGGACAACTGAATGCGTTTTTACGATGGGGGGGGAAGGGAAGGTATAGAGGGGATTTTTGGATGGTTTAAGGTGTCGGATTGCAGAGTTACATAATGAAAGGTTTAACGTAATTAGAGTTAGAGCGGGTTAAGGGGAGGTGTTGAAGGTGAACAACCATCAGGTTACGTTATGAGAAAATTTGGGGAAATGCAAATGGGACTACCAAAGCGCATCTAGTGGTCGCTGCTGGGGGGGGGAGGTTATACGGACAGCATTAGTGTTCATGCAGATTTTTGGGTTTAGGGAGAAATGGAGGAGGAAAAAGGGATTGCCAGTGAGGAGGTATTGGGGATATGCAGAGTAATATTGTATAAGGAAAACAGGAACAGGAAATGCTGGAGGGTAGTATTAGTGAGGAGGAGGTGGAGGCGGTTTAAGGGATGAGTCAGGTAAGACGCCGGGCATAGATGGAAAAACCGAATGATTTTTATAGAGTTTATTGGGGAGTGTATTAGGCAGGGTTTTAAATGGAAGTCTTGAATTATATGTGGAGCATGGGAGGATGGGGAAAACACAGAAAACCGAGATCGTTGTGTTAAGTGCCGAAAAAGAAGGAAGGGAAGTACTGAGTGATTATAGAGCGATATCCTTAATGTGCGCCGATTAAAAATTTATGCTAAAATTCTGGGCAATAGACTGAAAAAGGGTTTTCTAGGATCAGTGATACATGGGGGCCATTTATGGCATCCCGGGAAGAAGTATGAGGGATGGGCATAGTCACATAAGGGAATTTATTGAGAGCTGCACCGGGGGGGGAATACTCAGTTTAGTTTGGGGCTATGCGTATGATTGTGTGAACAGGATTTCTTAAGAGTTTGTTTGGGAAGTTGGGTATGGGGGGGAGGGTGGTGAGAGGGGTGCAAACCTTGTATGGGGGAGCGGTTTGTTTGGGTACAGGTTAATGGTAAAGTTGGGGGACCCGGTACTGATGGAGAGAGGTTGAGGCAGGGTTGTATGCTCTCTCAGTTACTAATTGCCTGCGTGCAGAATCCATTTTATAGGCTAGTGGATGAGGTGATAAAATGGACAGGGGACGATGGGGGGTGGAGGGGGGGGTATTGTTGGGTACGTGGATGATACTACAGTTCTTGTAATGCATGAGGAAGATCTAAGGAAGGTTGGTCGAGTCATTCAGATATTTTGGGTTTGCTACGGGTATGAGAGTTAATTAATGAAGTCGAGACTATTAGAGGTGGGGGATTGGATTGGTGGGACTTGGTGGAGGGGTTGGGATGGTCAGTATGGACAGAATTAGGGTTTGTGGAGTAGGGTTTACATGGCGGGGGTGCAAGAATGTAGAAGATAAATTCGGAATTAGTTACAGGCAAGGTTTTGGGTAGGCTTGGAGGTTTAAGGGCTGGGGAAATGTAACATTACAAACAGAGAGTTTTGGGGGTTTAAAACTCTCTGGTTTACAGTAAGGTGTGGGGAGTGGCGGGGGTGTTCCCTTTAAGAGTACAGGATATTGCGGAAATCCAGAGGGGGTTCTAAGGTATGTGTGGGGGTTTGGGAGGCATGGTGCACAAGGACGTGGTAATGATGGATGTGAGATGTTGGGGTCTTGGCCTGATGGCATTGAGTCATAGAGTAATGGCTTTATATATTAAACAAAGGTATACTCGGACTGGGGGGAACCAGGGAGTCAGGGTGGGTAGGGTAATGGAGGATGCATGAAGATGGTGGTGTGGAAGGGATTTGAGGTATTGTGAAGACATGCTGAGGGTTTTATTGAATGTAGACAGGTGTCCAAATTAAAGGTCAAAAGGATGATGGGTGCTGAAGTGGTAAGGGTGTCTTACAGGGGCTTGCTGTATATCTGACATATGACTGGAAGATCATTTGGAGGGAGTTTGGCTTTCTTAGAATACCTGCGGGGGTACGGGAGTTAGTATATCATTTCTAATGGGAATTTTGGCCTCTAAGGATACGTTATGTAAAATGGATCTTGTAAGAGAGGCCTCATGCTTGCACTGTGGGGACACCAAAACAGCTTTTCAGCTGTATTTTTTTGTCCCTCTTTGGAGGGGTGAGATTATGGATGGGCGCATTATCATCTTTTAGGGGGGGAGGAAATGGCCGTTCCTAAGGGCTTTATTGTTGGATGTAAAATGGGGTGTCAGTAATGTAGGTAGGGCTTTAATGTAAGTCATGACAGATTATTTACATGTATCTTGGGGGATGAGGGAGGTTCGGGGAGAGTTGAGAATAAAAGCGTTAGCAGCGAGGTTTTAAAAGAACGATGTGTAGGAATAAGCAAGTCTATGGGGGGCGGGGGGTAACTAGCTTCTCTGATGGTTACCGGAATCTCACTGTGGGTGGCCTCCTTCTCGTTTAACCCAGGGGGGGGCAAAGGTTGGTCTCCTACCGGGGGATGTATGAGGGATGTCGGTTTAGGCTACTTTGTTGTGTGAATGGTGGGAGGGCTATGAATGGTGAGGGGGAAGGAGATGCATGATAAATTAGACAACCTATGGTTATGTTCCCTGAGTACAGGATAATCTTTAAACCATGATAACTAAATTTTGGGATCTAGAGTTTAGCGCAGTATGGTTTTATTTTGCATCTAAGTTAAACTTGATCGCTGTACAACTTTTGTTTGTGAGGTGCTGTGACAATGCACAGTTGTTTCGTGGTAGTAAATTAGTGCTTAGTAGGTATAAAAGTTGGTATTTGGTTAACACCAGGAATTCAATGTAAAACTACATTTTTGAGTTACATTTATCCCTAAAAAAAAATTTAATATTGATAATATTTTTAAAACCAAATGTAAAGTGGCTATGAGGTTAAACTTGTTTAATTTTTTAAATATTGAATTGTGTTTAACCACATGAGAGTGGCTGTGATGTTAACTTGTTTAACTTTTAATTTTGGGATAATGTGTTTAACCACATGAGAGTGGCTGTGATGTTAACTTGTTTAACTTTTAATATGTTTAATGTGTTAACCACATGAGAGGCTGTGATGTTAACTTTTTTAACTTTTAATATTGATAATGTGTTTAACCACATGAGAGTGGCTATGATGTTAACTTGTTTAATGTTTAGCATTGATATTGTGTTTGACCATGAGAGAGTGGCTATGATGTTAACTTGTTTAATGTTTAGCGTTGATAATGGTTTAAACCACGTGAGGTGGCCGGGGTTCAACTGGTAGAGGGGCGGGTGGGGGTTGTGGGAGTGTTGGAAGTCACTGTTAGCATCAGTGTATTATGAAGATCTTGTGATTATGTAACACTGTGTTTCTAGGTAGATTGTAGGTTGTGTTAGGCTATCTAAAGGTAACTTTGTATGTATGTTCACTCAATGGACCGTTGTAGTACGAGTGTTGAATGTTCTGTCATAACATGCACCATTTCATGGTATCTCTATATTGCATCTTGTAATACAGTTTTAAATAAAATATATATATAAAAAAAAAGTTGGTAATTGGTTAACACCAGGAATTCGGTGTTAACTACAATTTGAGTTACATTAATCCCAGGTACATTTCATTGCCGTGGAAAAAAAAAATTATTATTGATAATGTGTTTAACCACGTGTCCATCGACACCATGCCTAACCCTTCTAGGGTAGGGTAGGTGCCTGAGCCCGAGCCTTTAGCTCATAAGACTGTCATTCCCATTTGCTCCCTTGGGGCGGGGATGGCAGACCAGAGAGGCCTAGCTTGTGGCTAGGCCTGGGGACAGTTGGTCCCAAAGATGAGGAGGTACTTGTGCCTCCTCCCATGGGAGACTTAGGTCTCAGACATCCCTAAAGGGGGACCCAAAGGGCCGGGCCACCATTTGGGAAAAAAGGCCCCGGGGCCGGGAGAAAAACGGCTAATCTTTAACTAACTAACTAACCACGTGTCACATACTGTCACGAAGGAGGTGGACATCATCAGGAGATTCATAAGGATTATCGACTGGACGAAGATTGGAAAACAGTGTGTTGTGTTTGCAAATCTGTGTTAGTTTACGCACAGATTAGCGTCATTCCTGGTGATCCTTGGACTGTGTTCGGTGCTTCAGAGCATTGGCTATGGGCCCCGACTGGGGCTCTGAGCCTCACAGCTCTGCACCCAGTGTGGGCGGCTGTGAGGTCACAGGCAGCTGCTGGCTCTGTCCCCACACCTACAGTCACCATGTCAGATCCAGGAGTGCGGCCTAAACGTTCCTTGGAATGCGGGGAAAGAGTTGGAGGACGACGTGGGGCAGGTGGGAGCCCCCACCAAGAAAGGGCCCAAAGGGTGCAGTGGAGACTACTGTATTACCAATCTGCCACTAGGGCCGTCGGCAGACCCTACCCAAGAAGAACTTGCACCCAGATGAGCCATAAGGGGGTCGTTTGGAAAGAAGCAGGAGGCTGTAGCTCCTCAACTGGCAAGGATAGAGCCATCCAGGTCCTTACTCCAGTTGCAACGGCCTCCAACAGTGGACGGAGACTGGCTGACGCAAGCGGAAGGGGGGTTCCCACTCAGCTAGGCCACAAGCAACCAGCCTTAAAAAATTCAAGGTTCCAACACGGGTTTGTACGGTATCTGAAAGGTCTACCCACCTCAAGTTCCGCTGCGTGTTCACTCTCGGAAAGAGGTTCTGGTTTTCCTCGGGACGAAGACTCTTACCGAGGAGTTGAAGGGGCTGGTTGTGACCCATCCCAGCAGCTGTAAATGGTTGCTTCAGAGTAAGGTCTAACTAGGGGTGTGCTATTAACCGTCCCCTGTGCCCCTCCACTGGACCCATTGTGGAAGTGGCCCAGTATTGTCAAGGCGGAGCGACTCACTGCAATGGGTGAACAGGTGCCCACATGCCAGGTGCGATCACCACAAGGTCCACTTCCATGCACTGGACCTTGGAGTTGGGAAGATTCAAGACGGACCTACCTGTCAGGCCAGTTGCAATGGCTTCAACTGTCAGGGGTTCAATCACATTGCAGCCACCTGCCAGCGAGAAAAGAAGAAGTGTGGGTGTGTGCAGCAAGACACACGACTCGAGGACTGCATTGCAATCCTCAAAACAGCCAACTGGTGAAAACCCTTCGGCCAGAGCCCAAGTGTGCAACTGCTCAAGAGGACACCATGCCTGGAACCAGAGCTGTCTGTGATGGTTGCATCCACTGGCAGGCGGTTTGTATCGGAACGACCCGACAGCCCCAATCGCCACCAGCCTTGGAAACCGTCCAAGCAACACTCCAGCATGGACTCCAATCACGGTTCCCGGATACTGCAGGAGGGCCAATACCAGAAGTGAGTTCCAGCACTTGGCTCCCAGCGGTGGATCAGGGGGCAGGCCCACTGGTTTGCAGCAGACGGTCAAACTGCGGGTCAGATGGCCAGGTGCCCAAGACGACAGATTCATTGGGAAAAAACAGCCACAGGCCAGGCACACTGCCCAGCAGGTCCCAGCTGGGCACCAACTTCCTTGCCATACCACCAGCAGCCTCTTTCCAAGGGGCAGCCCCTACTGTGAGCGGCCAAGTCAGCAGAGGTTCCCGCCGGGGACCTGGAAGCCCATGGCCACTCAGGCTGGGCCCAGGGTGCACCCAGCTTATGCTGCTGCAGTGTCGACAGCCACCCAGATATACCCAGTGACCCAGCCCCGACTCGACGGGTCGTCCAGCTCAATGCCTGCAGAGGTAATGGTCGAATCCTTTCCGGATCGACTGAAGAAAACCATCAGGGTCATCTCAGCGCTCCTCTGTTGCCTGCTGCCGTCGGCAGAGGACAGGGGTGCCTGCAGGCAGCTCCTGTCATGGATGCTGGGCGTGGTCCTACTGGACAGGAAAGACTCAATGGAACTTCAAGCCATCATCCAGGAGTCCTTCCAGTCTGTGATGGAGGAAGCTCCAGAGTCGCCAACAACGGACGACGAGTCCCAGGCAGAGATGGAATCAGTGAGCCACCTCTGCGGCCCTTGAAGATCCTCCAGTGTAACATTTGTGGGCTGCAGCGGAAAATTCACTTAGTGATTGAAGCTGCAGTTCAGGATGAGGTTGATGTCTTCGTGTTTCAGGAGACACTCGCCGATTTGTCACGTCAAATGCAGCCACGTATTCTGGGATTCTCTGCTACCTTCAGCGCCTGGAAGGGACTGGAAGGGGCACTGCAATCTCTGTCAGGACCACTATCCCTCATTCAATCTCCAATGACCCCATCAACTGTGGGGAGGGCGTAGAGGTTCAGGCTGTCACCCTACACCTGGCGGATGGACCTCTTGTGGTTTACAATATTTACAGAAGCTCTCGGTACACCTTTGACATTTCAGAGGTGGCAGCACTCGCCCCACGAGAGGGTCTTGTTGTGGCTGGGGATGTCAATGCCCACCACCCAATACTTTCTTCTGTCTCTCCTACCAACGCAGCTGGGAGGCACCTTGTGGCTGTGCTGGAGGAGGTCCCTGAGATCGCCCTCCTCAATAATGGTGAGCCAACCCATCACTATGGTGGCCGCTTGGACGTCACACTCATCTCTAGGCGGTTGCTCTCAAGCGCGAGATGGGAGGTCCACCCCCGTCTCACCAGTGATTACTTTGCAGTGGTCACCACGCTGATGGTCCAGCGGTGCCCGCTCCCCACACCTACCCCAAGATGGAATCTAAAACAGGCCGACTGGCAGTGCTTCCAGGAGGTCATTGAGCACTGGTGGGCAGAGTCTCCTCTTCCAGAAGACCCAGATGAGGCAGCTCAAAGCTTGCAGGTGGCCTTCACATGTGCACCTGAGGCAGCAATACCTAAGATTACAGGCAGAGGGCCATATAAACGTGACTGGTGGTTTTACAATGAGGACATCAGGGAACAGAACCACCGCATCAATGTCGTACCAAGAGCACAGGGTAATTCTATGGTTGAGTCCATGCGTCTGCTCAGGAAGTGGTGCGGGATGCACACCATGGTCTCACACAGGTCCGGAAGGCTAAATGGTTCGATGTTGGGCTCCTTCACTACTCCTCCCCTTATCTGAGATTTGGACCAAGTTACGATTGGCCTGGGGATGTCGCAGTGTGGCTCGTTGCACCCCAACCCCACGGGGGCAGAACGTCTGGTGGACCATTCACCTCCAGACGGCCATGCCCAACTGCCTCAGGGTCTCCAGGACCTCCAAGCCACCCTCCTTCCTAGAAGGTGATGGTGATCCAAGCGGCATGCCAGGCTAAGGAAATCATATGAAGACTTCACCGACCAGGAGCTCCAGGCAGCCTTCACTCTCATCGAGACACTGCACCAGGGCATGAGGTATCACCTATGGCATGATCACTTGGTCTGCCATTCTGGACATTCACTGTCCTGGGGGTCGTCAACCAATTTGGCGAGCTGGCAAACTCCCTGTTGTATGGAAGGAGGCAGACATCAAACCGATTCCTAAGCCTGGGGATCCTGGGAGTGTGAGACCCCTCCCTCACCATTGCATCTCGAAAGGGGTCTGAAAGGATGGGGTTGGACGCCGAGGTGGAAGCTTGGCCCTTCTCATAAACACCTCTATGGCTTCAACCCGAGGAGTGGCACTTCGAAAGCCTTACCACTCTACTGACCGGCATTGGGTTGGACGCCCAACCACAATTGTTGTCTTTCTTGACCTCGAGAAAGCTTTTGAGCTAGCCGTGCCCCCTGCCTCCTCTCCTCTGGCCCGCAGGGGATTAAAGGCAGGCGTTCAGGGCTCGTTTTCTCCGGCAGGGGGGGCCCGGGGGTACGCTTCCGGGGGCATGCCCTTCTCTAAAACCCCTGGACAACCCTTTCCACACGAGGTGCTTTCCCACCCGTTCAATTACTGATGCACAGTTGTCCTGCTTTTCTCCGGGGCCCACCCATACTTTCCAAACCCTGCACTTTCGTACCTAGAAGCGCCGCTTTGCACTGCCCAAGACCTCGATTGCGGGCTTCCATCCCACTTGGGCTCAAGATATCTGCACAAAATCCAAAACCCGATCCTCCACCAAGGGGGCCCCGTCAAGGTGGGTCCCGGGCATCGACCTGAGTGGGTTCACATTAAGGTAACCTTGGATCTTCATTTACAGGGCCCCACCTTCCCAAAAAATGGTCCATTAAAAAAAAAGGGCTCTGCAAGGGGCAGGGGATTGAGTGCCATACCCAACCCCAGGGGTTGGGGGCCCCCTCGAGGTTTTTATGAGGTTTTTACATCCAGGGAATCGTTCTCTTGTTGACTAGGGCACTTTCTCTGGTTCACGCCAGACCCAAAAGAACATCAAATCCCTCTGTGTCATCCAAAAAAGCTTGCAGGCCAGCTGGGGGGTCCTAGGGGGGGCCAATGAGGGCTCGACCGAGGGGACTACACCCCTTGAAACAGGGCCAAGGTAGTGCCCAAGGATTGCAAAGTATCCCCCTCCCAGGGGGTGACAAATGATGAAATTTACAGGGCTCAGGGAAGGTCATTCCCCTGCATCCCGGCGCCGTGGATGCGGTCGGGGAGCAGAAGCCAAGGGAAACTCTTGCCCATAATTTCTCCCCGGGGGGGCACGCAGACGGCAGCGAATACACGTGCCACCCCCCCGGGCACCAACTTTTGCGGGGGCCTGGACAACCCTACCAACAGCAAAAGGCATTTTCACTCGGGAATTCTGCACCCCTTGCCTCGGGTACATTGTGGGGGCGGAAGGCTCAGGGGGGGGTGCCTATTACACCCATGGCTCCAAACCCATGGGGACTGCACAGCTTGGGGTTTCCCCAGCAATTACACTTTTGGGTGTCAATAGTTGCTGATCCCCGTTTTATAGCTAGCTTTTTGTATCATCCATGTGCTTTAAAAGGGATCCCTTTTTGGCCTGTAGTTTGGACTCCGGGGTGGGAGTGCACTTTTTACCCCCCGGCCTCAACGGCGTGTAACCTCAGGTGAAAAGCAGAGG
>NC_069432.1:1903851-1919392 GCF_026875155.1 Cherax quadricarinatus
GTGGAGTGGGGGCAGTGTTGACTTTATCACATGACTGTTGTTAGTGGTGAGTGCGGTTGACTTTTAAAAAACTGTTTTAGTGGTGGTGGCAGGTTGACTTTCACAGACTTTTTGTTTTTGGTGGGTGCGTGTTGACGCTTTTAAGACGTGTTTTGTGGGGGGGCAGTGTTTACGCTTACATGACTGTGTTGTTTTGGGTGGTGGCAGTGTTGACCTTTTCCTATGTGTTTTTTTGGTGGTGGCAGTGTTACTTTTCACATGACTTTTTTTGTTAGTGGTGGGTGCAGGTTGACCTTACATGCTTGTTTTAGTGGTGGGTGCAGTGTTTTCCTGGGACATGACTGTGTTGTTTGGGGGGTGCATGTTGACCTGTACATGACTGTTTTTTAGTGGTGGTGACGTGTTGACGCTGGCACATGACGGTTGTTTTTGGGGGTGGCAGTTTACGCTGTCAATGACTGTGTTGTTAGAGGTGAGGGCAGTGTTGACGCGTCACATACTGTGTTGTTAGGGGTGAGGGCAGTGGACGCTGTCACTGACTTGTTGTTATGGTGGGTGGCAGTGTTGACTTATACATGACTCTGTTTTTTAGGGTGGAGGAAATGTTTTACTTTTTTCCATGACTGTGTTGATAGTGGGGATGGCGTGTTGACTTTTTTCACATGACTCTGTTGTTTTTGGGGGTGGCATGTTTACTTTTTCACAGACTGTTGTTTGGTGAGTTTGCTGCTGACTTTACACATGATGTGTTGTTTGTGGTAAGGCGTTTGACTTTATACATGACTGTGTTTTAGTTTTGGGGTGACAGTGTTGCATCACATGACTGTGTTGTTGGTGGTGTGTGGAGGGGGTTGACTTTATCACATGACTGTGTTTGTTGTTGTGGGTGGGGATGTTTAATTTATCAATACTGGTTTTTGGGTGGTGGCAGTGTTGACTTTATCACATGACTGTTTGTTGGGGGGTTGGGGGCTGTTGACTTTATCACATGACTGTGTTTTTGGGTTGGCGTGTTGATTTATCACATACTGTGTTTTAGTGTGGGTGGCAGTGTTGACTTTATCACAGACTGTGTTTTTTGGGGTGTGTGGCATGTTTTCTTTATCACATGACTGGTTGTTTGGGTGGTGGCAGGTTGCTTTTTCCAGACGTTTGTTAGTGGGGTGGGGTGTTGATTTACACATTACTGTGTTTTAGGGTGTGGCAGTTTTGACTTTTTCACAGGGCGTGTTGTTGGGGGTGTGGGAAATTTGACTTTCACATGACTGTTTTGTGGGGGGTTGGTGTTTGCTTTTTCCCTCGTTTTGCAGGGGGGTGGCAGGTTTTTACTTTTTCAATGCTGTGTTGTTAGGGTGTGTGGCAGTGTGACTTTATCACTGACTGGTTGTTAGGTGGTGCAGTTTGACTTTCACATGACTGTGTGTTAGTGGGGTGTGGAGTGTTGACTTTTCACATGACTGTGTTGTTAAGGGGTTGTGGCAGTTTGACTTTTTTACAGACGGTTGTTAGTGGTGTGGCAGTTTGACTTTATCACATGCTGTGTTGTTTGTTGGGTGGCAGTGTTGACTTTTTCACTGACTGTTTGTTTGTGGTGGTGGAGTGTTGACTTTTCAATGATGGTTGTTAGTGGTGGTGGGTGTTGATTTACACATACGTGTTTTAGTGGTTGATGGCAGTTTCTTTACACATGACTGTGTTTTTTTGTTTGTGGCAGTGTTTACTTATCACATGCTGTGTTGTTAGTGGGGGGTGGCAGTGTTGACTTTATCACATGACTGGTTTTTATGGTGGTGGGAGGTTTAAATTTTTCACAACTGGTTTTAGTGGTGATGGCAGGGGTTGACTTTACACATGACTTTTTGTTGGGGTGGGGCAGGTTGACTTTTTCACATGACTGTGTTGTTTGTTGTGGGTGGCAGTGTTGACTTTATACATGACTTTGTTTTTAGTGGTGGTGGGAGTGTTTCCAACAATGACGTGTTGTTTAGTTTGTGGGGGCGTTTGACTTTTTAAAATGACTGTGTTGTTAGTGGGTGTGGCAGTTTGCTTTATCACATGACTGGTTGTTAGTGTGGTGGCAGTGTTGACTTTTTAATGACTTTTTTGTGTTGGGTTTTTTTTTGGGTTTTTAGTGGGTTACCTTTATCACATGCTGTGTTGTTGTGGGTGCAGGTTGACTTTATCACATGACGTGTTTTTTAGGGTGTGGGGAGTGTTGACTTTATCCATGACTGGTTTTAGGGTGGTGGCAGGGTTTTACTTTTCCTGACTGTGTTGTTGGGGGGGGTGGCAGTTTACTTTTACTACTGTGTTGTTGTGGTGGTGGGAGTGTTACTTTACATACGTGTTTTTGTGTGTGTGGCAGTGTTGACTTTATCACATTCCGGTTTGTTGTGGGTGGTGGGGAGTGTTGACTTTATCACTGACTGGTTTTTTGTGGTGGATGGGAGTTTGACTTTTCACATGACTGTTTTAGTGGTGGTTGGGAGTTTGACTTATCACATGACTGTGTTGTTAGGGGGAGATGGCAGTATTACTTTTCCACAGATTGTGTTTTTAGTGGGAGATGCTGTTTTACTTTATCACATTTCTGTGTTCTGGTGGATGGCAAGGTTGACTTTATCACATGACGTTTTTTATGGGGGGGGCAGTGCTGACTTTACCCTGACGTTGTTGTGGTGAGTGGCTGTTGACTTTATCACATGACTGTTTTTAGTGGGGGATGGGGTTGACTTTTTCACAGACGTTGTTATGGGGGGCCGTGTTTTACGCTGTCAAAAAGACTTGGTTTTTTTAGGGGTGAATGGTAGTGTTGACGCGTCACTGATGTGTTGTTAGTTTTTGGGTGGGATGTTTTACGGCAAACTACGTGTTTGTTTTTGGGGTGACAGTGTTGACTTTTCACATGACTGTTGTTAGTGGGGGAGTGGCAGTGTTGACTTTATCACATATGTTGTTATGGTGATGGGGCGTTTTTTTATCACATGACTGTTTTTTTGGGGGATTGCATGTTGACGCTGTCAAAGACTGTGTTGTTTTGTGGGTGCAGGTTGACGCTACATGACTGTGTTGTTAGTGTTGGGGGACAGTGTTGACTTATCACATGACTGTGTTGTTATGGTGGTGCAGTGGTGACTTTATCACATGACTTTTTGTTAGGGTGAGTGGCAGGTTGGGCTTTATCACATGACTGTTGTTGTTGGGGGGGTGGCAGTGTTGACTCTTCACATGACTTGTTTTTGTGGTGGGTGCAGTGTTGACCTTACATGACTGTGTTGTTAGTGGTGGGTGGCAGTGTTGAGCTTCACATTGGGCTGTGTTGTTAGTGGTGGGTGGCAGTGTTGACTTCACATGACTTTTTGTTAGTGGGAGTGGCAGTGTTGACGTGTCACATGACGTGTTGTTAGTGGGTGGTGGCAGTGTTGACCTTCACATGACTGTTTGTTTTGTGGTGGTGGCAGTGTTTACTTTATCACATGACCTTGTTGTTAGTGGTGGATGGCAGTGTTGACTTTTACACATGACTGGGGTTGTAGTGGTGGATGGGAGTGTTGACTTTATCACATGACTGTTGTTAGTGGTGGATGGCAGGTGACTTTATCACAAGACTGTTTGTTAGTGGTGATTGGGAGTGTGACTTTATCACATGATGTGTTGTTAGTGGGGGGCAGTTTGACTTTATTCACATGACTGTGTTGTTAGTGGTGGTGCAGTGTTGACTTTATCACATGACTGTGTTGTTGGGTGTGTGGCAGTGTTGACTTTATCACATGACTGTGTTGTTAGTTTTGGTTGGCAGTGTTGACTTTATCACATGACTGTGTTGTTAGGGTGTGTGGCATGTTGACTTTATCACATGACTGTGTTTTTAGTGGTGAGTGGCAGTGTGACTTTATCACATGACTGTGTTGTTATTGGTGGATGGCAGTGTTGAATTTATCACAATACTGTGTTTTTTAGTGTTGGTGGCAGTGTTGACTTTATCACATGACTGTTTGTTGTGGTGTGTGGCAGTGTTGACTTTATCACATGACTGTTTGTTAGAGTGTGTGGCAGTGTTGACTTTATCACATGACTGTGTTGTTAGTGGTGGTGGCAGTGTTGACTTTATCACTGACTTTTTGTTAGGTGTGTGGCAGTGTTGACTTATCACATGACTTTTGTTGTTAGGTGTGAAGTATTTTACTTCTCACATGACTGTGTTTTTTAGTGGTGTGGGTAGTGTTGACTTTATCACATGACTGTGTTGTTTGTGTGTGGCAGTATTTTACCTTTCACATGACTGTGTTTTTAGTGGTGGTGGGGAGTGTTGCTTTTTCACATGACTGTGTTGTTAGTGGTGGTCAGTGTTTTTCTTTATCACATGACTTTTTTTAGTGTGTTTTGGGAGTGTTGACTTTATCACATTACGTTTTTAGTGGGGTTGGGAGTGTTTACTTTTTCACATACTTTTTTTAGTGGTTGTGGCAGTTTGACTTTACACATGACGGGGGTTAGTGGTAGATGCATTTTGACTTTATCCACATGCTGTGTTGTTTTGGGGGTGGATGTTTTACTTTATCACTGATGTGTTGTTAGGGTGTGGCAGGTAATTTACCATTTTCTGTGTTTTAGTGGTTGGTTGGGAGTGTTTTACTTTTCACAGACCGTTTTTTGTTTTTGGGGGCAGTTTGACTTTATCACATGACTTGTGTTAGTTTTTTGGTGGCAGTGTTGACTTTTTCACTACGGTTGTTGTGGGGGGGTGCATTTTTGACTTAACCATGACTTGTTTTAGTGGTGGTGGCAGTGTTGACTTTATCACAGACTTGTTGTTATGGGGGTGGCATGTTTTACTTTATCACTGAGTGTTGTTAGTTGTGGTGGGAGTGTTTACTTTTTCACATACGTGTTTTAAATTGGGTGGTGGGAGTGTGACTTTACACATGACTGTGTTGTTAAAGGGGGGGGCATTTGACTTTTTTCCCAAATGTTTGTTGTGGAAAATGGCAGTTTTTCTTTAACACAGACTGTTTTGTTAGTGGGTGGCAGTTTGACTTTTTCACAGACTTGTTTTTTAGTTTTTGGGGTGCAGTTTGACTTTTTTCACATACTGTGTTTTAGGGTGGTGGCAGTGGACTTTTATCACATGACTGTGTTGTTTGGGGGTTTTGGGGGATGTTGACTTTATCACAGACTGTGTTGTTTTGGGTGGTGGCAGATTGACTTTTTCACATACTGGTTGTTAGTGGTGGTCATGTTCTTTATCCATGACTGTGTTGTTAGTGGGGGTTTGGCAGTGTTGACTTTATCCCTGATGTTGTTGGGGGGGTTTTGGGATGTTGACTTTATCACATGACTGTGTTTGTTGGGGTGGCAGTGTTGACTTTTCCAGATGGGGGGGGGGGTTTGGAAACCAAAGACGTGTTGTTAGTGTGGGGGGGCCCGTTTGACTTTAAACCATGCTGTGTTGTTAGTGGTAGATGGGGAGATTACTTTACACATGATGTGTGTTAGTGGTGGGCAGTTTGACTTTACACATACTGTGTTTTAGGGGTGACATGTTGACTTTATCACTACGTGTTTTATGGGGGGGGGGTTTTGGGGGAGTGGGGACTTTCCCCCATACTGTTGTTATGGGGGTGGGAGTGTTGACTTTTAAAACACATGACGTTTGTTAGGGGGGAGGCAGTTTTGACTTTTCACATGACTGTTGTTATGGGGGATGGCAGTGTTACTATCAAATGACTGTTTGTTAGGGTGATGGCAGTGTTGACTTATCACATGACTGTGTTGTTAGTTGGGGTGGCAGTGTTGACTGTATCACATGACTGTGTTGTGTAGTGGTGGGTGACAGTGTTGACTTTATCACATGACTGTTGTTAGTGTGAGTGCAGTGTTGACTTTATCACATGACTGTTGTTAGTGGTGAGTGGCAGCGTTGACTTTATCACATGACTGTTGTTAGTGGTGGATGGCAGTGTTGACGCTGTCACAATGACTGTGTTGTTAGTGGTGGATGACAGTGTTTGACGCTTACATGACTGTTTGTTAGTGGTGGGTGACAGTGTTGCTTTACCACATGACTGTTTGTTAGTGGTGAGTGGCAGTGTTGACTTTATCACATGACTGTTTGTTAGGTGAGTGGCAGTGTTGACCTTATCACATGACTGTGTTAGTGGTGGATGGCAGTGTTGACTCTTCACATGACTGTGTTGTTAGTGGTGGTGAGTGTTGACGCTTCACATGACTGTGTTTGTTAGTGGTGGTGACAGTGTTGACCTTATCACATGACTTGTTGTTAGTGGTGAGATGGCAGTGTTGACTTTCACATGACTGTGTGTAGTGGGAGTGGCAGTGTGACTTATCACATGACTGTTGTTAGTGGGTGGTGTGGACTTATCACATGACTGTTGTTGTGGTGATGCAGTGTTGACGCTGTCACATGACTGTGTTGTTAGTGGTGGGTGACAGTGTTGACGCTGTGACATGACTGTGTTGTTAGTGGTGGGTGACAGTGTTGACGCTGTCACATGACTGTGTTGTTAGTGGTGGGTTGCAGTGTTGACGCTGTCACATGACTGTGTTGTTAGAGGTAGAGTGGCAGTGTTGACGCTGTCACATGACTGTGTTGTTAGTGGTGGGTGGCAGTGTTGACTTTATCACATGACTGTGTTGTTAGTGGTGGGTGGCAGTGTTGACTTTATCACATGACTGTGTTGTTAGTGGTGTGTGGCAGTGTTGACTTTATCACATGACTGTGTTTAGTGGTGGATGGCAGTGTTGACTTTATCACATGACTGTGTTGTTAGTGGTGGATGGCAGTGTTGACTTTATCACATGACTCTGTTGTTAGTGGTGGATGGCAGTGTTGACTTTATCACATGACTGTTGTTAGTGGTGAGTTGCAGTGCTGACTTTATCACATGACTGTGTTGTTAGTGGTAGATGGCAGTGTTGACTTTATTCACATGACTGTGTTGTTAGGGTGTGATCAGTGTTGACTTTATCACATGACTGTGTTGTGGTGATGTGTGGCAGTGTTGACTTTCTTCACATGACTGTGTTGTTATGTGGTGAGTGGCAGTGTTGACTTTATCACATGACTGTGTTGTTAGTGGTAGATGGCAGTGTTGACTTTATCACATGACTGTGTTGTTAGTGGTGTGTGGCAGTGTTGACTTTATCACATGACTGTGTTGTTAGCGGTGTGTGGCAGTGTTGACTTTATCACATGACTGTGTTGTTAGTGTGTGTGGCAGTGTTGACTTTATCACATGACTGTGTTGTTAGTGTGTTGGCAGTGTTGACTTTATCACATGACTGTGTTGTTAGTGGTGAGATGGCAGTGTTGACTTTATCACATGACTGTGTTGTTAGTGGTGGATGGCAGTGTTGACTTTATCACATGACTGTGTTGTTAGCAGTGTGTGGCAGTATTGACTTCTTCACATGACTGTGTTGTTAGTGGTGTGTGGCAGTGTTGACTTTATCACATGACTGTGTTGTTAGCAGTGTGTGGCAGTATTGACTTCTTCACATGACTGTGTTGTTAGTGGTGTGTGGCAGTGTTGACTTTATCACATGACTGTGTTGTTAGTGGTGGATGGCAGTGTTGACTTTTATCACATGACTGTGTTGTTAGTGTTGGGCAGTTTGACTTTTCACATGACTGTGTTTTTAGTGGTGTGTGGAGTGTTGACTTTATCACATGACTGTGTTGTTAGGTGGTGGCAGATTGACTTATCACATGAAAGTGTTGTTAGTGGTGAGTGGCATGTACTTTATCACATGACTGGGTTTTTAGTGGTGGATGGCAGTGGTTTTACTTTATCACATGACTGTGTTGTTAGTGGTGTGGCAGTGTTGACTTATCACATGACTGTTTTGTTAGTGGTGGTTGGCAGTGTTACTTATCACATGACTGTGTTGTTAGGGTTGATGGCAGTTTGCCTTTCACATGACGTGTTGTTAGTTGGATGGCATGTTTGACTTATCACATGCTGTGTTTTGTTAGTGGGGAGTGGCAGTGTTGACTTTATCACATGACTGTTGTTAGGGTGGAAGGCATGTTTAATTTTCACATTACTTTTTCTTTTGGGGAGGGAGGTTGACTTTAACACATACGGGTTGTTGGGGGTGGGGAAATGTTGACTTATCACATGACTGTGTTTTTAGTTTTTTTGGGGGGAATGTTACTTTATCACAGACTTGTTGGGGTGATGGAGTTTGACTTTTTACATGACTTGTTTTTATTTGGTGGGATGTTTGGATTTCACATGACGTGTTGTTAGTTGTGGGTGGAGTGGCTTTTCACATGACTGTGTTTTATTTGGGGGGCAGTGTTGACTATCCCCCTGAATGGTTTTTTTGGGGTGGCAGTTTTGTTTACACATGACTTTTTGTTATGGTTTTTGGCATGTGACTTATCAAAATGACTTGTTAGTTGTGGTGCAGTGTACTTTACACATACTGTTGTTAGGGTTGGGGGCAAAGGGTTTACTTTTTTCCCCCCCTGACTGTTTTTATGGGGTGGCAGTGTTTTACTTTATCACAGCTGTGTTGTTAGGGTGTGGGGAGTTTTGATTTTTCACATGATTTTTTGTTAGTGGGGGGTGGCAGGTTTACTTATCACAGACTGTTTTTAAGTGGTGTGTGGCAGTGTTGACTTTATCACATGCCGTGTTGTTGTGGGGGTTTGGGAGTTTGACTTTTTCACATGACTGTTTGTTAGTGTGTTGGGGATGTTGACTTTAACACATGACCCGTGTTTTGTTAGGGTGGTGGCAGTTTGATTTACACATGACTGGTTTTTTAGTGGGATCAGTTTGACTTTACCCCATGAGTGTTTTTGGGTGGCAGTGTTACTTAACACATCTGTGGTTTAGGGGGTGGGAGTGTTTACTTTTTTTCACATGCTGTTGTTTGGGGTTGGGGTGTTTACTTTACCCCAACTGTTGTTAGTGGTGGGGGGCAGTGTTTTCTTTACACAGACTGTTGTTAGTGGGGGGGGCATGCTAATTTCACAAACGTTGTTAGGGGGGTGGCAGGTTTTACCTTCCAAATGATTTGGTTGTTAGGGGGGAATGGTAGTGTTTTACCCTTTTACATACTGTGTTTTAGTTTTGGGTGGCTGTACCATCACATACGTTTTTTAGGGTGGTGCAGTGTTTGGGGTTTTAACACATGACTGTTTTAAGGGGGTGGGAGTTTTGCTTTAACACATACTGTTTGTTTGTGGGGGTGGGGAGCGTTTACTTTTTCACAGACGTTTTTATGGGGATGCAGTGTTGACGCGGGCAAAAGAAATGGTGTTAGTTGGGGTGGGATGTGACGGGATCCTGACTGTGTTGTTTGTGGGGGGAAGGGTTTAAAATTATCACTACTGTTTTAGTGGGATGGCATGTTGCTTTATCACATGACTGTTGTTAGTGGGGATGGCAGCGTGACTTTTTTCACATGACTTGTTATGGTGATTGAGTGTTTTACTTTCACAGACTTTTTGTTAGTGGGTGGGTGCAGTGTGACGCTGTACCAAAGACTGTGTTTTATGGTGGGTGACAGGTTGACGCTGTACATGACGTGTTTTAGTGGGGGGTGCGTGTTGACGCTGTCACATGACTGTGTTTTTTAAGTGAGTGGCAGGGTTGACTTTTCACTGCTGTGTTTTTTATTGTGTGGCAGTGTTGATTTATCACATGACTGGTTTTTTAGGGGTGTGCAGTTTGACTTTATCACAGACTGTGTTTTTTAGGGTGTGTCAGGTTGACTTTTTCACATGACGTTTGTTTGGGGTTTGGCGGTTGACTTTTCACATGACTGTGTTTTTTGCGTGTGTGCAGGTTTACTTTTCACATGATGTTTGTTGGGTGTGTGAGTGTTGACCCTTTTTCACGACTGGTTGTTAGCAGGTGTGGCAGTATTGACTTCTTACGACTGTGTTGTTAGTGGGGGTTGAGTGTTGACTTTATCACATGACGTTGTTTAAAATGGCAGTTTGACTTTTCCTGCTGTGTTGTTAGTGGGTGGGGCAGTGTTGACTTTATCACATATGTTTTTAAAGGGGGATGGCAGTATTGCTTATCACATGACTGTGTTGTTAGTGGTTGGGTGGGCTGTTTGACTTTTTCACATGACTGGGGTTTTTTAGTGGTGATGGCAGTTTGACTTTATCACAGATGTGTTGTTAGTGGTGGATGGCAGTGTTGACTTTACATACTGTGTTGTTAGTGGTGATGGCAGTTTGACTTTATCACATGATGTGGTTTTTTGTAGGGCCCCAAAAAAATTTTTAAAAACAGTGTGTGGCAGTATTGATTTCTTACATGACTGTGTTGTTAGTGGTGTGTGGCGTGGACTTTATACATGCGTGTTTTTAGCAGTGGTGGAGTATTGACTTTTCACATATGTTTTTTGTGGTGGATGGCAGTATTTACTTTATCACATGACTGTGTTGTTTTGGGAGAGGCAGTGTTGACTTTATCCAGACGTGTTGTTGTGGTGGAGGCGTGTTTAATTTACACATTTCTTGTTCTTAGTGGGGACGGCAAGAGTTGACTTTTTCACATGCGTTGTTAGTGGTGATGGCAGTTTTGACTTGATCAATGATTTGTTTTTGGTGATGGCAGGGACTTTATCACATGACTGTTGTTAGTGGTGGATGGGAGTGTTGACGCGTACAGACTGTGTTGTTAGGGGTGAATGGTATGTTGACGCTGCACTGACTGTGTTTTAGTTTGGGTGGCATGTTGATGCTGTCACAGACTGTGTTGTTAGTTGTGGGTGGAGTGGAAAGCTGTCAAGACGTGTTGTTAGTTTGTGGGTGCAGTGTTTTTCGGTTCACAGACGTGTTGTAGGGGGGTGACAGTGTTGACTTATCACAGACTGTTGTTAGTGGGGAGGGCAGTGTTGACTTGATCACATGACGTTGTTAGTGGTGAGTTGCAGTGCTGACTTTTTTTACAGACGTTGTTTTGGGGTGTGTGGCCGTGTTGTTTTATCACATGACTTTTGTTAGGGTGATGGCAGTGTGACTTTTTCAATTCTGTGTTTTAGTGGTTGATGGCAGTGTTGATTTTTCACATGATTTTGTTGTTTTTGTGGGTGGCGGGTTTCTTTACCTGACGTGTTTTTAGTGGGTTGGGTGTTGACTTTTTCACTGAGTGTTTTTTGGTGATGGCATATTACTTTATCCTGACTGGTTGTTATGGTGTGGGCAGTGTTGACTTATCCCAAAAGCTGTGTTTTAGTGGTGTGGCAGTTTGACTTTTTCACATGACTGTTTTTAGTGGTGTGTGCAGTGTTGATTTATCACAAGACGGTTGTTTGGGGTGGGGAGGTTGACTTTACACATGACTGTGTTGTTGTGGTGGGGAGTGTTGCTTTATCACATGACCGTGTTTTGTGTGTGTGGCAGTGTTGACTTTTCACATGCTGTTTGTTAGTGGTGATGCAGTGTTTTTACTTTACCTGATTTTTTGTTATGGTTTGTGGGAGTTTGACTTTTTCCAACTGTGTTTTTTGTGTGGGGTGGGAGTTTGTTTACCCAGATTTTTGTGGGTGATGGCAGTGTTTACTTTTTTCCTTATGGGTTTTAGGGTGGTGGCAGTGTTGACTTTATCACATGACTTTTGTTAGTGGTGAAGGGGAGTGTACTTTACCCCTGACTGTTTTAGTGGTGATGGCGGTTGACTTTTTCAATGACTGTTGTTAGTTGTGGTGGCATTTTTGACTTTTTACATGACGTTTTTAGTGGTGGTGGCGTGTGACCTTCCCATGACTTTTTGTTAGTTTTGGGGGGGCAGTGTGACCATCACAGACTTTTTGTTAGGGTGGGTGCAGGTTGACTTTTAAACATGACTGTTGTTAGTGGGGAGTGGCAGTGTTGACTTTACCATGACTGGTTTGTGGTGGGGGGCAGGTTTTCTTAACAGAGGGGGGGGGGGTGGGGGGGGGCCCTGACTGTTGTTAGTGGTGGGTGGCAGTGTTGACCTTCACATGACTGTTTTTGTGGTGGGTGCATGTTGACGTGTACATGATGGGTTTTTAGGGGGGGTGCGTGTTTTAGCTGTACATGACGGTTTTTTAGTGGGGGTGGCAGGTTTACCCTTACATGCGGGGTTTTTGGGGGGTGGATGGTTTGACCCTTTCCATGACTGTGTTTTAGGGGGGTGGGGATGTTGACTTTTTACAGACTTGTTTTTTGGGTGGTGGAGTGTTGACTTTATTACAAAAAAAAAAAAAAAAAAAAAAAAAAAAAAAAAAAAAAAAAAAAAAAAAAAAAAAAAAAAAAAGGGGGGGGGGGGGGGGGGGGGGGGGGGGGGGGGGGGGGGGGGGGGGGGGGGGGGGGGGGGGGGGGGGGGGGGGGGGGGGGGGGGGGGGGGGGGGGTTTTTGGGGGTTTTCGTATGTTGACTTTACACATGACGTGTTGTTAGCAGGGTTGGGAGTATTGACTTCTTCACGGACTGTGTTTTTATGGTTGTGGCAGTTTGACTTTATCACATGACTGTTTGTTATGGAGAGGGGATATTTCGTTACACATGACTGGTTTTTTAGTGTGGGTGGGAGTTTGACTTTTTCCAGACTGTGTTGTTAGTGGGGGGTTTCATATGACTTTTTACACATGACTTTTTGTTATGGTGGGTGCAGTTTGACTTATCACATACTGTGTTTTTAGTGGAATGGGAAGTATTACAAACACATGACTTTTTGTTAGTGGTGGGATGGCAGGTTTTACTTTATCACATGACTGTTTTAGTTGGGGGGCAGTGTTGACTTTTTCACATGACTGTTTTGTTAGCATGTTGGCAATTTATTTCTTCCATACTTGTTTTTGTGGGTGGGGGCGTGTTGAAATTACACTGACTGTGTTGTTACAGTGGTGGAAAAAGACTTTTTCACATGACGTGTTGTTAGTGGGGATGGCATTTGACTTTATCACATGACTGGTTGTTAGTGGAGATGGGGTATGACTTTTTTTCACATGACGTGTTGTTTGTGGGGGAAGGGATTTTTGACTTTAACAATGACTGGGTTAGTGGGGGATGGGGGAGTTTTAATTTTCACATTACTGTGTTTTTTTAGTGGGGGAGGCAAGTTTACTTTTATCCAAAATTTTTAGTATGGGAGGTTTAAAAATTTTTTGGTGATGGGAGTGTTGCTTCACATGACTGTGTTGTTAGTGGTGTGTCGTAGTGTTGACTTTATCACATGACTGTGTTGTTAGCAGTGTGTGGCAGTATTGACTTCTTCACGTGACTGTGTTGTTAGTGGTGTGTGGCAGTGTTGACTTTATCACATGACTGTTGTTAGTGGTAGATGGCAGTATTGACGTTATCACATGACTGTGTTGTTAGTGGTGGATGGCAGTGTTGACTTTATCACATGACTGTGTTGTTAGTGGTGGATGGCAGTATTGACTTTATCACATGACTGTGTTGTTAGTGGTGGATGGCAGTGTTGACTTTATCACATGACTGTGTTGTTAGTGGTAGATGGCAGTATTGACTTTATCACATGACTGTGTTGTTAGTGGTGGATGGCAGTGTTGACTTTATCACATGACTGTGTTGTTAGTGGTGGATGGCAGTGTTGACTTTATCACATGACTGTGTTGTTAGCAGTGTGTGGCAGTATTGATTTCTTCACATGACTGTGTTGTTAGTGGTGTGTGGCAGTGTTGACTTTATCACATGACTGTGTTGTTAGCAGTGTGTGGCAGTATTGACTTCTTCACATGACTGTGTTGTTAGTGGTGGATGGCAGTATTGACTTTATCACATGACTGTGTTGTTAGTGGTAGATGGCAGTATTGACTTTATCACATGACTGTGTTGTTAGTGGTAGATGGCAGTGTTGACTTTATCACATGACTGTGTTGTTAGTGGTGGATGGCAGTGTTTAATTTATCACATTACTGTGTTCTTAGTGGTGGATGGCAGAGTTGACTTTATCACATGACAGTTGTTAGTGGTGAGTGGCAGTGTTGACTTGATCACATGACTGTTGTTAGTGGTGAGTGGCAGTGTTGACTTTATCACATGACTGTTGTTAGTGGTGGATGGCAGTGTTGACGCTGTCACATGACTGTGTTGTTAGGGGTGAATGGTAGTGTTGACGCTGTCACATGACTGTGTTGTTAGTTGTGGGTGGCAGTGTTGACGCTGTCACATGACTGTGTTGTTAGTTGTGGGTGGCAGTGTTGACGCTGTCACATGACTGTGTTGTTAGTTGTGGGTGGCAGTGTTGACGGTATCACATGACTGTGTTGTTAGTGGTGGGTGACAGTGTTGACTTTATCACATGACTGTTGTTAGTGGTGAGTGGCAGTGTTGACTTTATCACATGACTGTTGTTAGTGGTGAGTGGCAGCGTTGACTTTATCACATGACTGTTGTTAGTGGTGGATGGCAGTGTTGACGCTGTCACATGACTGTGTTGTTAGGGATGAGTTGCAGTGTTGACGCTGTGACATGACTGTGTTGTTAGTGGTGAGTGGCAGTGTTGACGCTGTCACATGACTGTCTTGTTACTTGTGGGTGGCAGTGTTGACGCTGTGACATGACTGTGTTGTTAGTGGTGGGTGACAGTGTTGACGCTGTCACATGACTGTGTTGTTAGTGGTGGGTGGCAGTGTTGACGCTGTCACATGACTGTGTTGTTAGTGGTGGGTGCCAGTGTTGACGCTGTCACATGACTGTGTTGTTAGTGGTGGGTGACAGTGTTGACACAGTCACAGGACTGTGTTGTTAGTGGTGGGTGACATTGTTGACGGGTGTCACATGACTGTGTTGTTAGTGGTGGGGACAGTGTTGACGTTGTCACATGACGTGTTGTTAGTGGTGGGTGGCAGTGTTGACGCTGTCACATGACTGTGTTGTTAGTTGTGGGTGGCAGTGTTGACGCTGTCACATGACTGTGTTGTTAGTGGTGGGTGACAGTGTTGACGCTGTCACATGACTGTGTTGTTAGTGGTGGGTGACAGTGTTGACACTGTCACATGACTGTGTTGTTTGTGGTGGGGGGCAGTGTTGACACTGTCACATGACTGTGTTGTTAGTGGTGGGTGGCAGTGTTGACACTGTCACATGACTGTGTTGTTAGTGGTGGGTGGCAGTGTTGACACTGTCACATGACTGTGTTGTTAGTGGTGGTGACGTGTTGACACTGTACATGACTGTGTTGTTAGTGGTGGGTGACAGTGTTGACACTGTCACATGACTGTGTTGTTAGTGGTGGGTGACAGTGTTGACACTGTCACATGATGTGTTGTTAGTGGTGGGTGACAGTGTTTTCACTGTCACATGACTGTGTTGTTAGTGGTGGGTTGGCAGTGTTGACGCTGTCACATGACTGTGTTGTTAGTGGTGGGTGGCAGTGTTGACGCTGTCACAGACTGTGTTTTTAGTGGTGAGTGGCAAGTGTTGACGCTGTTTACATGACTGTGTTGTTAGTGGTGAGTGGCAGTGTTGACGCTGTCACATGACTGTGTATTATGCTGCAGCAAAGGGCACTAAATTTTAACTTGACATAACTAGAAAATATTCACGTTCCTGTCAAACT